>PVHP010011378.1:0-30555 GCA_004024765.1 Zapus hudsonius | reverse complement strand
AGAGGCAGACACACACACACACACACACACAGAGAGAGAGAGAGAGAGAGAGAGAGAGAGAGAGAGAGAGAGAGAGAGAGAGAATGGGCACACCAGGGCCTCAAGCCACTGCAAACAACTCCAGACACATCCGTCCTCTTGTGCATCTGTCTTTACGTGGCCACTGGAGAATCGCACTCTGGTCCTTCTGCTTTGCAGGCAAAGGCCTTAACCGCTAATCCATCTCTCCAGCCCTCCGAAGGGTGTTTTAAATGAGGACTTTCAGGCTTCATTTACTTAGCCAACAAAAGTGCCTTTCTGTCTGCATCATCCTTCCCAGCCTGTGGTGGGACTGAGGTGGAGAGGAAAGGGCTTTCTTCATCAAGTCTGTCTTCAGACAGGAGAGGGGACCGCTAGGACAGGAGGGAAGAGAGGGGACAACTGTTTTGCGTCTTTTCTGGGCCTCCCTGACCATGCCCTCCATTGCTTATTTCTAAAGTACACGAGATTACTGTCAGCCGGCCCATAGGAAGTAGGGGCGGGACTTAATGCTCTGGGGAAAGGACTTTAAGGGGCCTCATTCTTGCTAGAGGCTCCAGTTTCACCCCGCCTGCTTCCCATCTAAGGCTTTGGTGCTCAAAGGAGGGTGGTCTAAGACCCTAAGTTCAGACAGTCAGGATCTGGAAGAGGTGTTGATCGTAAGTGTAAAAAGGAGGTGGAGGTGGTGGGGCGACTTGCAGAACAGCTGTGCCCCTTGCTTCTCACCCCTGGCTCTGATCCGATTAATCCCATGGCCTCTGCCAGGCCAAGCTGCATTTCCCTGTCCTATATCAACGTGCCTTCAGAAAACAGGCCTCACCCTTTCCCTGCCCCAGGCTGAGAGTCAGGACTCTCCAAATCCACGACTCCTGGATTCTCTTCCTGCTGACTCACAGAACCACCACAACCAAGCCCTGGGGTGCCTCAGTTTCCCTGTGCGTCAGGATGGCTGTCTCCCCTCCCCCCCCCAGCCAGAGCAGAGTGGGTAAGCTGTAAACCATGGCTGGGGCTAAGTGGCCATAGGAGAGCCAGGGGTCTGCGAGGGTTAAGGAAAAGGCATTGAGATGAAGACCTCTTGAAACCTCAAGCCATCCAATCTCTGCCTTTCTGGTAGTTAGATGACAGATAGGAAGGAACTGGCTTTGCCTCCTAAGCTGGGGCCTGCGTAGTTGCCAAACTAGAGTTTACCGTGTTATGAAGAGACGTTAAACTCTCATTTCCAAAATAGCATAAGAATCTGGATTGGGTGACATAGAACTATAGTTTTATCCCTTGGGAGGCTGAGACAGGAAGATGGGGAGTTTCAGGCCAGCCTGAACTATAGGGAGACTCTGTCTCAAAACAAAAATTAAAAAAAATAATGGCTTGAGGCAGAGAAACACTTTGACTGCTCACAGGAGCCATTTGCGAAGGGGTAGTGGCTTCCATTGGCACTTCCTGAGGGCCCAGGTCTGTCTCAAGGTCACTTAGCATGTGAGTATTGGGGTCCTCAATCCAGACTGGAGGGAGCAGGGACAGGCTGGCGTGGGCTGCTGTGTGTGGGAGGGCCAGAGGCCGGTGTGATGCAGGGTCCCTGGGCCAGGCCGGGGGGAGGGATGACTGTTTGTTGTTGCTGGTCCTGGGCCCCCGCCAGGCCAAACACAGGCCTGAGGCCTTTCCCACCACCTGCCGAATCTCCCAGCCCAGCCTAGCCTGCAGTGGTCAGACAGCTGGGCAGCCAGGATGGGGCACTGAGAGCTGCCAGGCATCTTCTCCTAGAGACCAGCGGAATGCCTACCCTGAAATCCTCATGATGGGGGCATTTCTAGGGGGGAGCGTTAGCTCTGGCATCTGCCCAGGCCAGGCTCCCATTCCCCTATTTCCGCATCTCAAACACATGCCTAGTATGGGTCAGAAATTGGGATCCCAGGATCTCCTTCGTGATCGCCTCAACCCTTTGCTCTCACTCACCCTCTCAGGTCATGAACGCTCCTCCTCCAGTAAAGCAAGCTCTGCTCACAGGAGACCCTGGTGCCTCAGTAGTGGCTCAAGGTCAAGTGCACGCCTTTAATCCCAGCACTGGGGAGGCAGAGGTAGGAGGATCACCATGAGTTCGAGGCCACCCTGAGATGACATAGTGAATTCCAGGTCAGCCTGGCCTAGAGAGAGACCCCACCTCAAGAAAATAAAAATAAATAGAAACTGATAGAGGCTCAGGTCCTCTCCAATAACAATGGCCCATAGGTTGCTTGGATGGCCCGCAGGTTCCACTCTTAAACCCAGTTTGCTTCCTAATACCCCAACCTGCTCCCAGCCAGCGCTCCTCACGCCAGCCAGCTTTCATGCTTCCATGCTTCTGCCCTTATGCTCCCCAAAGCCCGAGGTCCCCACCTCCTTGGCACTCTCCTACTTGTCCTTTAGCACCCAGAGAGACGATCACTTCTGAGAGCATTCCATTCCAGGGCTAACTGGGTCTGCCCCAACATCCCCCTCCCGCTGAAGTCCTACCCTCAGCATCGACTTTCTACAGGGGACACGATGGGAAAGTGCCTGCCTGCCAGGATGGAGGGCACGAATCAACAAAAACCCAGTGGAGCCAGACGTGGTGGCACACATGCCTTCAATGCCAGCACTTGGAGGCAGAGGCAGGAGCCAGTGGAGAAGCACCTGTAGGCCAGACTCTACTCAGAGGAAGGAAGGCCCAGGTCAGGTTGGAAGGGAAAGAACACTTCAGGTGAGCACAGGGATGTGCATAGAATCAGGCTGTAGGCAGGGGTGGGAGGTGAGGTGACTGACACTAGCTAGGGAGTCATAGGAGCCCGGCGTGGTGGCGCACGCCTTTAATCTCAGCACTCAGGAGGCAGAGGCAGGAGGATCGCTATGAGTTGGAAGCCACTGGAGACCACATAGTGAACTCCAGGTCAGCCTGGGCTAGAGCGAGACCCTACCTCGAAAAACAAACATAAAAAAGGCCTCATAGGAGTGGGAGGTTCTTTTTCCACAGCCCAGGGTGGAAGACCCAGACCCTCTCTCTTGATTACACTCAACCCACTGTTTGGTGCCTGGAAAGCTGCTCTTTGTACACTATAGATCATAGAAGTATGTAGGGGGCCCATAGACAAGCCAGCCAGGCCCTCAGAGCTGGTGGCCTCCTTGGTTAAGGCCTGCCCCTGCAGCCCTGGCATGCCTATCCTCTTTCCCCTGAGATCTGGCCCCCAGATTCTCTGGCCACTGAAGCAGCTTAATGAGCCCAGGTCACATGGACTGTGCTGCTGCCCATGGGGAGGGCCCAAACTCGGTGGTTATCCAGCCAGGCCCTGACGTCAGCAGTATTAACCATCCACCAAGCTTGTTTAATCTCTGGTCAGTGGCCAGGCCAGGCTAGACCTGTCAGATCCAGAGCTGAAGATCATGGGGGAACCTCAGGGACACCTTGAGGTTGTAGGTCAGGCTGGATGGCAGTGGCTGGAAGTTTACACAGTAAATGCCCCTCTATAGAACAGGTGTAGCCATGCTGCTGTCTCTGATCTGCCTTGGAGTGTGAATCAGGCATCAGGCATCCACCGATCCTATTCCTAAAGGTATAATTATACTGGGTTGGTGAATGTGGCTAAGAAGTTTTGCCTAGGAAAATCAGAGATATGGACAGGGCAGCTTGACGTCAGGCAGTACCCCCCAGCCCACAAGACCCAGGAATACCAGTCCTGAGTCCCAGACCCTGTGGATTCAGAGGGTGAGATCTAGCCCAGGTATGAGGCTCAGACTCTTTATCCATTACTCAGGAAGGCTTGGAAGTTCAATACTTGTCTCCCAAGACAAGCTAGCTATGAGGGAGAGCTCTCCCTACTAGTCCCTCCCAGTGCCTAACAGTTCCTCAAGCCTCCTAACTTCTGTCCAAAAATCCGTCTGTCCCCCCTTCATTCCAATAGCTCAGGGAGACAGTAGAGTTGAAGGTGCCCAGCTCAGCCAGGCCCGGACCACCAGCAGGGGTCCCGCACCACTCTTCAGGGGCAGCCTCCCCTCAGACTCTGAAAAGCACCAGTATAGCTGCCCAAGTGTGCCCTTGGCTCTCTGAACTATCCTCTGTTCCTTTTCTCTTTCTAGTCCCGCAGGGCTCCCAGTTCTACCTTCTGCCCAGCCCCTAGGACTACCTACCTGCTGGACTCCTTCCCTCAGTGGTCCAGCCATATGTTTGCCTAACTGCACAGACCCTGAACCCTGTCACTGAGCCCCTTGCCTTACAGGACCTGGCTTGGCCTCCTGGGCTTCTCAGGACCTCCCTCCATGATCAGGAAAATGTGTGCCCCTATATACATGGTGTTTGTTTGTTTGTTTGCTTGCTTGCTTGTTTTTTTGAGGTAGAGTCTTGCTCTAACCCAGGCTGACCTGAGATTCACTATGTAGTCTCAGGGTGGCCTTGAACTCACGGCAATCCTCCTCCCTCTGCCTCCCTAGTGCTGGGATTAAGGGCCTGCAACACCACAGCTAGCTGTATACAAGTTTCTTGTGCTATTCACTGAGGCATGGTCTTGTGTAGCTAGCCCAGGCTGCTGGTCTTGAACTCTCTATGCAGGTTGGATCCTCCTGCTTTCACTTCCCAAATGCTGGATGACAGGCATGTGCCCCCACAGCTAGATATGAAAGAGTTTTGCAAACACACGTATGTGTGTGCATGCATGCGTGTTTGTATGTGTGGGTGCAGGTGCAGGTAAGGTGTGCATGCATGCTTGCAGAGGCCAGAGACCAACGCCTGGTGTCTTCCTCAGCCACTCTGCAACTTTTTATTTTTCTTGGGTTTTTTGAGGGAAGGTCTAGCTCTGGCCCAGGCTGATCTGGCATGGCAGTCCTCCTACTTCTGCCTCCTGAATGCTGGGATTAAAACGTGTACCACCATGCTCTGAAACCTTGATTCCTTTTCCTAAAGCATATTTAAAACATTGAATTGACTTTTAGTTTTATTTTTCTTTGTTGTTTGCTTTCTATTTTGAAACAATCTCATTTTAGCTCAGGCTGACCTGGAACTCACTCTGGCCTCTCAAACTCATGGTGATCTTTCTACCTCAGCTTCACCCTACCCAGCTGATCTTCAAAGCTTAAAGACAAAAAATCCCAGCACTCAGGAGACAGAGGTAGGAGGATTGCTGAGTTCAAGTCCAACCTGGGTCTATAAAGTAAGTTCTAGATCAGCCTGGGCTAGAGTCAGACTCTATCTTGAGAGAGAGAGAGAGAGAGAGAGAGAGAGAGAGAGAGAGAGAGAGAGAGAGAGAGACAGAGACAGAATATGAAGTGGGCATGGTGGCACATGCCTTTAATCTCAGCACTTGGAAGGTAGAGTTAGGAGGATGACAATGAATTTGAGGCCATCCTGAGACTACATAGTGAATTCCAGGTCAGCCTGGGCTAGAGTGAGACCCTACCTTGAAAAACAAACAAACAAAAAAACAATAAAATTAATAATAGAAGAAAAAATTATCTCAAGTTCTAATTTAGGTAGAAACAAAATATTTAAGCTTCAAATGTTTAGCGTAGAATACTGCCTAGTGCTGGGGTTGATCCCCAGCACCGAAGACAGTATGAATCTGGTATACCTACTTTCAGGTGTTTTGTTTTGTTTTGTTTTGTTTTGAGAAAGAGTCTTACTCTGTAGTCCTCACTGAACTGGAAATCATTATATAGACCAAGCTGGCCTCGAATTTAACAATCCTCCTGACTCTGCTTCCCAAGTACTGGAATTACAGGCATTACCATGATGACATCAGCTTTAAAAATATTTTATTTATTTATGAGAAAGAGAGAGAGAGATTGAGAGAGTGTGCCAGGGCCTCTAGCCACTGCAAACAAACTCCACATGCATGCACCACGCCACCTTGTGCATCTGGCATGGGTACTGGAGAATCAAACTTGAGTCCTTAGGCTTTGCAGGTATGTGCCTTAACCGCTGAGCCACACCTGGACCCATCAGCTTATGTGTTGTGGCCTGTGTGATTCCAACTCTTAGCCCACCTCTGCAGTTTTGGGTCTGGGCAGCTTTCAAGCCTACAGAACCAGTGGGCTGACTTACATGGATTGCAAGTTGAGAGCAGAAGTGTCCAGGTGGCCTTCAGCGTTAGAAGATGATGACTTCTAACTTCCCAGGCACAAGGACCCAGACACTTGAAAAGCAGAGGTAGGAGGAGCTCTGTGAGCTTGAGGCCAGCCTAGAATTACAGAATGAGTTCCTGGTCAGCCTGAGCTAGACTGAGACCCTACTTCGAAAAACAAAACAAAAATTATGGTAGCACATACCCATAAAAATTAATTTTCCATATTCATTTGCCAATTTGGCTTCTGGGCATATATCCCAAAAGAATTGAAAATAGAGTCTCAAGATTTTTTTTTTATACAAGGCTTCTTCACTATGCTAATTAAGTGATTTACCACTGAGTTATATGCTCAGCCCAAGGTCTGTAGCCCATGCTGGCCTTGAACTTGCAACAATTCTTCGGAGTGCTGTGATTACAGATGTGTGCCACAACACCTGGCCAGGTGTGGGGATGCATGCACTTGGGAAGCGGAGGCAGGAGGATCGGCTGTGAGTTCGAGGCCATCCTGAAACTATATAGTGAATTCTAGATAAGCCTGGGCTAGAGTGAAACTCCAACCTCAAAAAACAAAACAAAGAAAACACACACACTCTCTCTCTCCCTCCCTATTGATCTGAGATTGTCTCAGTGACCATTTGCCACAGAATGAATTGGCTCAAACCCTCAAGAGGGACTCTGCTCACCACTGTCAGATTAGGTACCTTCCCCTGGAACTTCATGTCCAGCTCTGGGCACTTAATAAATGTCCATGATCATGATAATTAAGCTTCCCCACTCACCCAAGAAAGGACAGCAGGCCTGGTGCAAAGATTTATTGCTGAGTCTGTGCATCTAGCTAAACTCCTTGTCCCCAACGTTAGCACTGGCTGTGACCTTGGTGAGGAAGGTGGGCGAAGGGAACGAGGGACATGGCCTTTGTCTCTGATGGTTCACACATGACCTTCACTTCTCTCTACCAGGAAATAGGCCTTGAATGGTGAGGGTAAAAGATGCTTCCTTGGGGCCAACACGGTCACCTGCTGGAGTGCCTGCCAGCTCACATGCATAGACTCTGGGCACAGCCTGGGCCTCCACACTTTCCTGAATTCTCTGCCTGGAGCTGATCGATAGGAGCTGGACTCTGCCCCCAGCCACCCCTCAGGACAGCTTGACTATTGGCTATAGCTCATGTCAACAGTACTTTCTCTGGAAACACTACTCCCTCGGCCAGCTATACCTGAGTAGTGTGGGGGTGGATGAAGAGGGGTGCAGATCAAGTTTCCAAGGACAGAGGGGATCAGGGGTACCAATATTTGGGGAAGGGCTCACTTTATGTCTTTCCCTTACATCCAGGGGTTTATAGACCCACCTCTGGTCACTAATTCATCTGTGGCTGTACAGACCAGAGCTGGCTTAGACTTTGGATACCTCAGGCCGTTGGGAGGGTCAGTCACTGACCACTGAGTGGACAGATGCTGGACTTGTCACATGCAGGTGGCAAAGTTGGACTGGGCAGCTGGCAAGCAGCAGGCCTGCTTGGGGGAGGGCTGTTTGCTGATCCCCGACCCACCAGGTGAGTGAGTCAGCCCCCTGGGGAGCAGAAGTCTGCTGAGTCACTGTAAGCTCTGGCTGCGGTGTCCTAGCTGGGGCTGGCTGCTGCGGGTCCAAGAGCCAGCGCAGCCAGGCGGTGAAGGGCAGGATCGGGGTTGAGGACATGGGGGCACGGGGGAGGGAGGGTCTGCACTTCAAGCCTCAGGGCTTTGAGCGGTTCTGGGGCTGGGGGCGTGGCTAATAGGTAGTGAGGGGCTACGGGGCCTGGGACACACCCGAGTTCAGGCACCTGCAAAGAAAAGAGGAGTCAGTGGGCATGAGGGTGGGGGCGGGGCAGTTAGGGACCCGGCCACCAGGAGGTTGGGGTTGGGATCCAGAGATGGAGAGGAAGGAATTTGCGAAGGGGGTGGGGCCTGTGGCCGTGGGTGGAGCCTGGAAGCCCCAGGGCCCCAGGGAATGGGAGCAGAGTCCGCTGCAGGGAATGAGGCGCGATGAAGGCACCTGGGGGAATTGAGAGTCAAGGGCGGAGACTAGGAGAGGGCTTGGCCCAAGAGGACCCCCACCTCAGAAGAGACCGCAGTCTTTGAGGTTCTCCTTGATGATGATGTCAGTGACGGCGTCGAAGACAAACTTGACGTTCTGTGTGTCCGTGGCGCACGTCATGTGGGAGTAGATCTCCTTGACGTCGCGGCGCATGTTGAGCTCCAGGAACTGCACCTTGATGTAGTTGCCCGCGTCCTCGTAGGTGTTGGGTCCTGCGGCCGGCAGAGGGCAGCGCTGAGTCCCCGCCGCCCGCGCGGCTCGTGGGGCGGCAGCGCCGCCTGGCGGCCGGGGCGGGGACTCCTACCGTCGTAGTCCGGGAAGCAGATGCTGAGGTGCGCCTTTTTAATCTTCTCCGAGAACACGTCCTTCTTGTTGAGGAAGAGCACGATGGACGTGGTGGCGAAGTAGCGGTGGTTGCAGATGCTGTTGAACAGGTGCAGGCTCTCGTGCATTCGGTTCTGGGGAGGGCAGCGGCTGTTGGGCGCTGGGCGGGTCACGCCGTCACTGAGCCCTCGTGGCCTCCTTGAACTTGGACTCGGGCTCCCCGGCGCCCCCTCGGCTCGCCCAGCCCGGGGTGGCACTCACCACTTCGTCGTCTTCCACCAGCACCATGTCGTAGGCGCTCAGGGCCGCGATGAAGATGATGCAGGTGACGCCCTCGAAGCAGTGGATCCACTTTTTGCGCTCCGAGCGCTGTCCACCCACGTCGAACATCCTGTGGGGCGAAGGGTAGGGGGAAGGGGGCCTGAAGCGCCCTGCACAGTCCGCTGGCATCCGCATGCCTTCTATGTGGCTCTCAGGTGGATTTTTTGTAAAGTTCTATTTATTTATTCATTTTCAAGCAGAGAGAGAGAGAGAGAGAGAGAGAGAGAGAGAGAGAGAGAGAGAGAGAGCGCACTAGGGCCACCAGCTTGTGGGTCTGGCTTATGTGGGTCCTGGGGAATTGAACCCCGGGGCCTTAAGCACTGGAGGCAAGTGTCTTAACCGCTGAGCCATCTCTCCAGCCCACCTCAGATGGATTTTTTTTGTTTTGTTTTGTTTTTCAAGGTAGGGTCTCGCTCTAGTCCAGGCTGACCTGGAATTCACTATGTAGTCTCAGAGTGGCCTTGAACTCACAGCAATCCTCCTACCTCTGCCTCCCGAGTGCTGGGATTAAAGGCGTGCGACACCACACCCAACTTTTTTCAATATTTTATTTATTTGCAAGCAGAGAGAGGAGAGAGAATAGGCACACCAGGGTTTTTTTCACTGCAAACTCCAGACCCATGTGCCACCTTGTGCATCTGGCTTTATGTGGGTACTGAGGACTCGAACCTGGGCCATCAAGCCTCAAAGGCGAACACCTTTAATCACTGAGCCATATCTCCAGCCTCAGACTGATATTTGCAGTGACTGGGCTGTTCTTCTGGCAGGGACCCACCTGAATCGCTGGGTAGTGCACTTCTGGGGAAGACCCTATAAGAAGAGCATGGGAGGCTGGAGAAATGGCTCAGCGGTTAAGGCACTTGCCTCCAGTGCCTAAGGCCCCGGGTTCGTTCAATTCCCCAGTACTCATATATGCCAGACCCACAAGGTGGTGGCCCTGGTGTTCTCTCTCTCTCTCTGCTTGAAAATGAATAAATAAAATATTTTTTTAAAAAATGAAGAGCATGGGGATGGGGTGGGGACCAGGGTGGGGTGCTTACCTAAAATTGAGGTCCTTAAAGGAGAACTGGGTCTCTATGATGCCGGTTGTCTTGACACGAGAACGCAGCACGTCCTGCTCAGTGGGCACATATCCCGGGGTCACCAAGCGCTCCAGATCTGAGAGGTAGCTGAGGAAGCCCCCGGGGATGTGAGTGGGTGGTGAGTAGAGTCACGGGCAAGCCCGGTCTGCCCCCAGAGATGGCCCTGCATGACTCACTAGCCAGCTGAATCGTTGAGCTGGTACTCGGAAGCGCGTTCAAAACAAGCCTGGATACCGGAGTCCTTCCACAGCCTCTGGATAATGTCTGACATCTCCTTGGGCATGGTGCCCTCCTCAATAGTGTCTGCCATGTGCATCAGTTTCCTGGCATCATCCTGCGGGCAAGGTGGAAGTGGTAGGTGGTTAACTGGAGCTGAGCCCAGCCAGGTGTCTTGGGTGCCCAGGAACCCAAATTAGCCCACCTCCCGCCATACCTGGCGAGCTGAGTCTCCATACTGAATGTTGAGTGTGGTCATGGCCCGAACGATGGCCAGGATGGACTGCAGAGTGTTGCCGTAAATAATGGCAATGAACTCAAGGCACTCTTCCAGCGAGTACCCATCCTGGTGGATAATCCTGCAGCCAGGGCAAGCAGAGTCAGAACGTGGGTCAGTAGGAAAGGACAGGCCCCAGTGCGCATGCACCCACTCCCAGGGGCCTCGGGATGGGCAGGAGCCACTCACTTCATCTGCTTGACGATAGTGCTCTTCCCGGACTCACCAGCACCTGCAAGGGAAGCTGCACATCAGGTCCCAGCTCTGGCCAGGAAGCTGGGAAGGAAGGTGAGGTGTCTAGGTGGACCAAGAGCCCTGGGGCACCCGCTAGACCTCTAATGACTGCCCTCACTTCTATCCAAAGTAAGGACCTGAGGCTCTAGGAGAAACATGTTCGCATTTGCTTAAGGACCCTCATCAGAGGAATCAGTGACCCCCCACTGTGTCTACCCTGCCTTTATTATCCTGAGACCCAAATAAAGAAATCCTGCGGTGCCACCTTGTGGGGATCTCTGGTACTGCACGCACAAGATGATTGACCAGGTCAACTTCAACTAAAGGTGGAAGAGTCTCAAAGAGAATTAGCGCCCTGAGGTGAGGGGGAGGACAGAGCTGACATCTTTCGGAGCCTGCCCCTCCCCACGAGGGTATTGGTTACAGTTAATGGGATTTCCGGCTTAGCCTCCCTGCCTTCCTCCTGGGGCTCTGGCTTGGTCCCTCTGTCCACCCTCAAAGCAGATCCTTCCCCTTGGGAGATTGGCAACGACCTAAGGCAGGTTTAGATCAGCCCCACCTCCCCTCACTGTCCATGGAATCATAAACTTGGCCTTATCGCCACAGGCCTTAGAATCTTTCCATCCCCTTTAGTTGCTTTACAGGTCTGCCAACAACAAAGTTCTCACGCCTGAGTGCCATGTCTTTTTCTTCCTCCCTTGCTGGCAGCAGCAGCCCTATGTGGCCAGAAACACCCATGAATCCCAAGCCTTGCTAAGTAGGGCTGGTAAGCCAAAGGGTGGAGCTTGAGGAAGCCCAGCCAGGGCGAAAATATGACCGAACACAATTGTACCAAGGTGTGCTTGGCACACACTTCTACAGAGGGGCAAGTGTGTGCCAAGCCTGATGAAACTGGGTATCATATCACCACCTGTCAGACTCTGCCATGACCCACCAGCCACAGGTTCCCCCTCCCGCAGGCCCTGCACCCCCAGGCTGCGCCCACCAGGCCCCTGCACTCCCAGCCTGCACCCCTACCCAGAAGCAGCAGTTTCACAGTTCGAGCATCCTTCTCGGCGTCCTCCTTCAGCTTCTTCTCCAGCTCCCTGGAGTGCTTCTCCTCAGCACTGGCCCCAGCCCCCATGGTCCCAGCAGCGGGCAGAGGGACAGGGTGGGCAGGTGGCTCTTCGGAGTGGAGGGGATCCCCAGAGCCTGGCTCAGGCCAGCCTCTGGTCTCCCCACACACAGACACACTTCTGGCCACAAGCCTGGCAATCAACTGGTTCTCACATGTGCAGCCCCTAGTGGGGCTGCTTAGAGGGATTTGGGAGGTAGGGGTGCCCAAAGGCCAATCAGAGACAAGGACAGGTGAAGCCAGCTCAGCCCCTCAGCCTTTTAATCAGGCTGGCATGGCCCCAATCCCCCAACCGCTGACTCTGCACACTTCACCCCCCACCAACCCTACAGAAGACACTCCGGACAGTCCTTCCCCTGTCCTACAGCAGACTTGCCCAGTAGGGTTGGGGAGAGAGGCCCTTGAGGTAGGAGTGCTGGGCTGGCAGCAGGAAGGCTCTGAGAAGCTGGCATCTGCAGAGTTCCACTCCATATTTTGTAAAGCTCACACTGGCCCTGGGCATTGGGTGCACTACCACAGTCCCATTTTAAGATAAGAAGAGGAGCCGGGCGTGGTGGCACATTCCTTTATTCCCAGGAAGATCTCCATGAGCTCGAGGCCAGCCTGAGACTACGTCGTGTATTCCAGGTCAGCCTGGGCTAGAGTGAGACCCTACCTCCAAAGGGGAAGCTCAGAAGGGCTGGGTGGCTCTGCACCTGCTGGGAGTCATGAGGGAAAAGGTGACTTTGCATTTGCCCCAGACCCAAGGCTGACAGTGACCTGAGCAGACTCTACATGCTTCCAAAGCGCTCTGGTAGGTACACATGCACCTTTGCTACGTCTATTCCTTACTAGACCCATGTGCACATGTCTTTCTTATTCTTTGGCATGCATGTGCTGAGACCAAACCCAGGGAGCATCTCGTGCTAAGCATGCACTCTACTGAGCACAGCAGTATTTCTTCATATGGGCACTTTTGTTTCTGCATATTATCTTGTGGTGCTTTGTGTGGACCCCATGTGTGCCTCTGAATGCACAAATGCATGTACCTGTGCCACATGCCAGTGCTGCCCGAGCATACCTGTGCCCCACCCTGCACATCAGCAAGTGTGATGCATATCTGACTGCCAGAATAAGCTCATGTGCTCAGCCTGTCCGTGTGCACATGTATTTGAGTACAACAAAGATCTGTAGGTGACTGGAATTTCAGTGAGTCTTGCACACCTGTTATAGATGGGAAGCCGAGCTCCCCTAAAATCCAATTCTAGACCATATCTGTGCTCCCCAGAGCATGGGAGAGTGAGCTCACCAGCCCCATTTCTATCCTGTCTCTAGAATCTGGAAGCTTCTACTAAGAGATCTTGAGTCCTGCTCAGGGTCAGCACGCTCGGGATTGGTGGTGATTAGTGCAGTGTTGAGCTCCTAGGTTCTGGGTCTCGCCCCATCTCCTCAGAAACCCACATTTTGTTTTTTTTATTTTTTGGTTTTTCGAGGTAGGGTCTCGTTCTAGTTCAGACTGACCTGGAATTCACTATGTAGTCTCAGGGTGGCCTTGAACTCAAGTGCTGGGATTAAAGGCGTGCGCCACCATGCCCGGCTTAACATTTTGAGTTCTTAAAGCTCCCCTGGCCCGGCCAGACTTCTTTCTTGAAACCAGACTCAACTCTGCTGCAGACCACGAGGGGGTGCCAGGGCCCCAAGTACTGAGCATGGAGCCTGGTCCTCAACGGAGTATGGGGAAAGACACTGGAAGTTCTGGCATTCACCCTACTGGATGAGAGGGAGATGTGTCCAGGAACAAGACTGTTTTATCTGAGCCTCATTCACCCTCACCTCCACATTTGAAAAAGAAAGTGGGGCCAATCCACTGCCTTCTAGCTCCTCATGCCCACCAGATGCGTGCCTAACCCACTCCACCCTCACCACCAAGGAGAGAAACCAAAGTCTAGTCCCAGAGCCAGTGTTTATTAGCAAGATGGAACCCAAGAGCAGTTGTGACCTGGGTAGCAGAGGGCTGCCAGGAAACCCCCCCCCCCACTATCTACCCAACTGCGCCCAGAGCTCCTTATACCCTACACTTGAAGTGGTGGGCAGAAGGTAGCCCTGGAGACCCGAGGACTCCACCCATCTTCCCTCAGGGCTAGGAGCTCCCTGAGGCCCTGCCTGCCCCTGGCCCCACTGCTTCTGTCCTCAAGGTGGCACAGGAACAGCTAAGGAGGTAGAGAGGGGCAGCCCTGCAGGACCAGGCAGGGAGGAGGGAAGAAGGTCCTACCCTACCCAGGCAGGCTTCTGTTCTCCTGTCCCCAATAAATAAGAGAATAAATACCTGGGGAGGGCTGGCCTTAGCTGAGTGCCCCTGACCCAGGATGAGGGCCAGCATTCTGTGATGACCCCTTCTTCCCTTCTGAGTGCCCTGAGCCCCCACCCCCAGACTCCAAAGCAGTCCCGGTTGGTTCCACAACTATGCCACAGCACGGCTGATAACATACATCAGCAAAAGCCTACAGTCCGTTCCCTGGCAAGCAGGGCAAGCTCGCTCCCTGGGTGGGGCAGATCTTGGTGGCGGTGGAGCAAGGAGACTTCCGGCGGAGTCTGGGGACTGTATGGTCCTGCCGACTGGCTGGGTGCGCTCAGTTCTCTGCCGTCTCTGACCAGCGCAGGTCTAAAGTTCTGGGTGATGCTGCTTGCCACTGAGGCAGGCTATATACAACCCACCAATAAATACTGTCTTTGCAGGGGCTGGGTGTGTATAGAATATAGATATTTTATATTTATATATATATATCTTTTATATTAAAAGGGACGAGGGCTAGGTTGGCCCTACACAGGCCTCTGGCAGCTGGCCTCATGTGTCCGGAGTGTGGTGCCGACGGTTCCGGGGCTTTCTCTGGTCCTGGGGTTCAGGAGGCCTGGGTGCCCCAGGGGCCTCCCTGGGGCTAAGGGGCACATGACGCCAATAACCCTGGCAGTACTGGTGGATGAGACCCACTTCAGGCTGGGCTAGCAGCTGGGCCAACTCCTGGTAAGGAGGCGTGGGAGGACCGGTGCCGGGTGGTGGGGGGACGCTCACAGCCAGTGGGGGGAAGAGGGCCACATGAACAGCGTCCCGGCCCAGTACATGCAGTTGCACCCGTGTGACGACATGCTTGAAGTTGTTCTCGGTGGCTGTGCAGGAGTAGAGGCCGCGATCACCAAGCTGCAGGGCGCGAAGCAACAAGCCCTGCTCTGTGCGCAGGAGGCGGTCCTCTGCACGGATCTGCAGGGGCGGGGGTGGGGTGGGGTCTCAGGGGCTGGGTCACCATTCCACTGCCATAACCAGCTTCCACATGAGACCACCTTTGTAGCCATTTCAGGTAGAGATCCCCACATTGTATTTCCATATACCAACAAAACCCACATGAGGTTATCTAATAAGGTATCCACAAATATTTCACTTCAGAAGTGATGATGACCCTAGAAGGGTTCTATCCAATGAATGAGAGAATTCTGGAGAACACGTACAGAATCTGCATTTAATGAGAATACCCAATTGTGGTACTCAGACACCTGTAAGGCTTTTCCACAAAATTCCACAGAATTTTCATATATTGGAGATCATGATGTTCCATCCACAAAGTACACCCCAGTGGGGTACAAATATGAAACTTTTATGTAAAGACACATATCAATAAAAAGTTTCCATAGACTGAAGCCTAGAATCCCCCCCCCCCCGGCTTTTTGAGGTAGGGTCTCATTCTAGCCCAGGCTGATATGGAATTCACTATGTAGTCCCAGGCTGGCCTCAAACTCACAGTGATCCTCCTACCTCTGCTTCCGGAGTGTTGGGTTTAATGGCATGCGCCACTACACCAGGCCCCATGGAGTTTCTATGTAATAAGTACACTCAATTTCCATATAGCGAAGGGAAGTACAGGGTTTCATAGAATGAGGGCAGCTCCAAACTGGCTCCTACACTATACACTTCTCCAACATGGAATTTCACTGTATAAAGGATCCCAGATCTACAGTGTAGCATTCATGCCAGGAACTCACCTCACGGCGCCGATCACTGGGATCCCGCTGGAATAGCCACTTCACAGTGGCCTGGGGTGAGCGAGGCTGGCACTCAAGGAAGGCTGCACTTCCGGCCACACCATACTGCACCGACTCCACCGCATTCTTGTTGGCTGTGGATCAAGAGGGTCCTCAGTGCAGGCAGTGCGGCCCCTAGACAGTCTGCAGGCTGGGCAGGGCAGGCATCAAGGGGCATCCATTTGGAGAGCCAGGGCAACGTTACAGGGCACCTACCCCTTGAGAGGATGACCTGGGACATCCCAGTGCCAGACCCCAGGCATCCCCATCCCCTGGGAACCATCTGGAAGGCTCCATGAGCAGCCCCACAGGCTGTACGGAGTTCTGAAACATGAGGAGCACCCGACAGGAGGGTGCAGCATGCTCACCCACCATTGGAGTTGAACCCACGGCACTGCCTGATGGGGTTCCCGTGCCGGATGTCCTGCCGGCGACTCCGCCTGGATGAGGACAGCTCATGAAGGAGTGTTCGCCTGCTGCCAGGTCCCTGTTCCCCCAAGACTCGTGTCCCAGAGCAGTGATGTCTCATCCATACTCTCCCCCTTGGGGTACTACTGCACCCACCTCCAAACTCCCAGGGCTGGGACTACAATCCCAAGGGTCTGGGGGTCCATACCTCTTGGAGGATGCTGTGTAGCGAGAGCAGGCCTGGCCATCCCAGGCACAGTAGGGGTCCCGGGCGAGGCAGCAGTCTGCACAGGCAGCCCCATACGCCTGGCAGCGGTGAAGGCTCAGGTGTGTGACGCCCACAGCTGAGGCCACATATAGTTGTTGCTAGGGGCAGGAGCAGGGGCTTGTCAGTTTCCTCCCCACAAACAGTCCCATCAGCAGCCAGTTGGGCTGGGTTCCTTCTCTTCCTTGTTTCAAGGGCATGACCCTCTGGGGACACAGGCTCCATCCTCCCCCTCAGCCCAGACCATATTGCCAAAGACCTCACCCTCTTGGAAGAGATGGTCATAGTTTTAACAGGTGCTGGGTCCTAGAGGAAAACAAGGAGCAGGGCTGAAGAGATTTGCCTACAACGCAGAAGGACCCGAGTTCGATTCCCCAGTGCACATATATATAAAGCCAGATGCACAAGAGGGCGCATGTGTCTGGAATGGGCCCTTGTGTGCCCGATCTCTCTCTCTCTCAAACAAATATATATATATGCCAAGGATGATCTTGGGATCCCGAGGAACCAGAACCATGGCTAAGGTCACTTAAGGGACTGGGGAAGGTCAAGTGGGAGTGTTGACTATGTGGAATATCACACCCACCTTGAAGACCTCCACCTCCTCCAGCATAAGCTCCTCCACTTCCTGGTCATCCTTGGGCAACACAATGACCTTCTGCACTGTCCCGCGGTCTGGAACAGGCCGGGCAGGACCTCAGTGGGGCTGAGGACACTGGGGAAGGGGCAAAGCCTCAGCCCCTTCCCCACCAAGACCCCAACCCCCTAGGGCAGCACTTCCATGCTGAGGATTTCCCTTGGACAAGGGGAAAGGACCAGGGAAAAGGCGGTGACGACCAGGGCCTGCCCACCAGACCCTTTATTTTGGGCCCTGATATTAACAGGACATTGGGGCAATTCTGAGCTGGGAGCTGCTGGAACAGTGGTGATTCCACTTAAATGTGTGTAAGTCAGCAGGCAGATCCCAGGCACCTGCTATATGTATCCACATCTGTTGGGCCATAAAAGGGCTCCCACGTACTTGGGGCCCCTGCCTTCCTGGGCCCCTTAGAAATTGCAATGGAAATGGGAATTTTCCAGTTCTTAGCCTTGGCTATTCCAGTCCGAGGGTCAAGGCGGTCACAGATGAGGTGTAGCAACCCCAACTGGGCAAGTTCCAGTCCCACAATTAGTAACCTCCCACACATACCCAGTGGGCCCAGCATGGGAGGGAGGGTCTGGGAGCAGCAGCGGGTACCTGTGCCCAGGAAAAGCACCTCATAGCGCCCATCGGCTGCATCCACCTGGTCCACAGCGATAGTAGTGAGGCGGTAGGGGACGCCGGTGCGAACCACCAGGGGCCTCCGCTGCAAGGGGTACACGGCCTGGTACATGAGTGGGTGGCTGCGTGTGAAGTTGATCACTTCATCAGGATAGTCCTTAGTAGATTTCATGGATGGCGTGAAGGTTCCACCAGGGCACTGAGGGCAGATGGGAGTGTCAGTCCCAGGTTGCCCCAATAGGACACATGGACCCCATAAGCTCAAGAGAGACCTCCACACTGTCCCCATCACTCTTACCAGTTTCTCCCTCTAAACCCTCTCCCAATTTCTGCCCTACATCAGATTTCTCTGTAGATCCGATGGTGGCCAAAGTTCCAAGGACACCAGTGGCCAAACCAAACGGCCATCTCCCTGGCTTTATGCGCCATGACCTTGTGGCAGCATTTGGCTGAGTGACTACTTCCTTCCCATGTCCTCATCCCCACCCAGCTGTCTTTCCTCTCTGGCTGTCCCTCTGGTCTCATTGCTGTCCTTCCTGTGGAGCTGGGCTTCAGGCCTCATGTCCTTGTCACACATTGGGAATGTTCTCCCCTTCCCTCATGCTATTCCCTCTGCCTGGAGCTTGGCTTGGCCCCAACCCCTGCCATCCTCTAACTTCATTCTAGGGAGACGCCTAGAATGGTTCCCTTCAAGACCAGCTTCTCCATGCCAATTCTTACCCCTAAAGTCACATCTGTCACTATAGTTAGGTTAAACATGTCTAAGCTTTAGTCTCCTGTGGCAGGCCCAGGTCACGATGCCCATCACTACAGGAACATGCAGGTCAGGCATGCCTCCGTTTTCTCTCTCTCTCTCTCTCTCTCTCTCTCTCTCTCTCTCTCTCTCTCTCTATCATTAGCCAGACAGGCTGACTCCCAGCCTATCTCCAGCTTTCACCTCGATTCTTTCCTCTAATCTCCAGCTCCCGAAGAGCCCCCAAGGGCTCTCCATGGGCCACTACACTCATTCCTGCTGGAGTCTTGGGATCTGGCTAGCTGTGTTCTTTACAGCCTTACACTATTGGTGAACAGTAGTTTTTGGAATGTGTTATGCTCCACCATCCTGACTGGCTGGGAGTTTCAAGTCTGCAAAGGGCCTATACCAGAGCAGGCCTCTTAGAGAAGGAGAGGTAGGGTGAGCAGGGTGCTTACTGTGCCAGGCCGGGGGTAGGGCATCTTTCCTGAGAAGGGCATCCACTGGTAGTTGGGGCCCTCCTTGTGGGCAAAGGGCCCATTGAAGACCATGCGGATATCAGCCATGGAGTAGACACATACGGCAGAGCCTCGGAACACGGAGCTGCATGCAAGGCAGGCTGATGCTATGGGTGGGGTGGACCCTAGGCCCAGGGCCTTCCCCAGCCTTCCTCCACCCCATAGTTTGCCACATGAATGGGGTCCTCCACAGGTTATAACCCCCACCACTGCTGCCCCTGACTCCAGCCTCACCCAGAGGAAGTAAAGACAGCATAAATTACTGGGTTCCTCACATCCTGGGTCTTCTGGACAAACACGTCCTCTAGAAAAAGAAAAAGGTATAGAGATAGAAGAGTGCCTTAGAAAGGAGCCCCAGGGCTCTGCCCACTCCTGCCCAGGGAAGGGGACCAATCACAGAAGACCTAACCATCCATCCAGCCTCCAGCCCTCCTCCTGCAACCATGGGGCTCCCCACTTGCTTGGTGAGCACTCACGGAGTTCATCGAAGTGAGTCTCAATGCCATCCTCGCCGGGCACGGAGCAGACAAGCCGTGCCTTCAGGAATGTGCTCCACTTGTTGACCAGGCAGCACTGACCACCGTCATCATTCTGGGGGTGGATGCAGGAGGCCAGGTCAGATCAGCTACTCACCCTGAAGACCTGTGACAGGGCTGATAGCCAGGGCTCGGCCAAGGGCACTGCAGATGCATACCAGGCAGATGCGCCCAATGCGAGCATACACAGCAGGGTTCTGAGGAGCCTCGGTGGAGCGCTCACGGAAGAAGAAGTAGAGCTTGTCATCATTACGCTCTGTGCTGTCGGGGATGAGCTCGGCATGGATGAACGAAGGGTCTGTGAGCAGACAGGTGGGCAGGAATCAGAGGCCTGAGCCACTTTCCCCCAACAGAATCCCTGACTTTTCTCCAAATAATAAAGTACTCCAAGCTGGGCATGGTGGCACACGCCTTTAATCCCAGCACTTGCACTTGGGAGGCAGAGGTAGAAGGATCTCTGTGAATTCAAGGTCAGCCTGGGACTTCAGAGTGATTCCAGGTTAGTCTCAGCCTGGGCTAGAATGAGACACTTTTAAAAAAATATATTTTATTTATTCATTTTCAAGCAGAGATACAGAGAGAGAGAGAGAGAGAGAGAGAGAGAGAGAGAGAGAGAGAGAGAACCAGGGCCACCACCTTGTAGGTCTGGTTCACTTGGCACTTGGGTCCTGGGGAATTGAACCCGGGGCCTTAGGCACAAGAAGCAAGTGCCTTAACCACTGAGCCATCTCTCCATTCCGGGACACTTCTTTAAAAAAACAAAAAAAAAAAACCTACTCTGACCCGAACTAATCACAGTTTCTAAACTCCCCTGGCAATAGTGTCCTTGCTTCATCTCAGCCAACAGCCCTTCTTCAAAGGTCTAGTGGGTGGGACTCACCATTGAGCCACCGGGAGTTGTGCTGATCTGTGCGCATGGCTGTCTGTTTTCCGAGCGTGCGGAAGATGGCTGCATCGGTACCCATAAAATCGATATACACTCCTGCATAGAGCTCTTCATCTGTGGGTGGGCCAGGAAGTCAGTCAGGGGTCTGCTCAGCCCCAGGTATGATCACAGTTCCTGGTGT
This sequence comes from Zapus hudsonius, assembly GCA_004024765.1. Taxonomy (NCBI): domain Eukaryota; kingdom Metazoa; phylum Chordata; class Mammalia; order Rodentia; family Dipodidae; genus Zapus; species Zapus hudsonius. Next base: position 9,996 of record PVHP010011378.1, on the reverse strand, counting down.
TTACAACTCTGACTCTGGGAGGAAGGCTGGGAGCAGTGTGAGTCGTGATTAGTGGAAATACCCAATTCCTGTGATGAGAATCCTCCCTCCTTGGCTGATCTCAAGCCATTAAGCTGAGGTCACTGTAAGCAGAGGCAGGAAGAGATGCCAACACCATTGTACAGGATTTCTACCCCACAATTACAATAGACCTAAATAACCTTGACAGCACAGATAATAGTGAAAAGGAGCAAAACAATCAAGAAGTAATGAGTTCTGAGCATTTGTTGCTATTTTAATATAATTGCTGTTTGAGATATAATTTATTTGATTATGAGGTTTTTATGGCTTAATCTTCAATAATAACTGTGCTTAAAAACTGGCTCACAAAATTCCTGAAAATGTAACTGCAGAGCTGGCTCTAGTACACCACTTTTCATGTCTCCCCCAAAACTCGCCCCGGGTAATTCCTGCCTTCTCTCATCAGACCCCCTCCCCTGGACTGGGCTCTGCTACCAGGCTCATTCACCAAGGGGAGGATAATGTCCCTTCCCACTCCCATGGGGCTTTTCCAGGATTGCAGGTGGCGAAGTGCCTAGCAGCTGTTCTGTGAGGCAGCCTGGATTAGACAGCCAGAAAGCAGCTAGAGTGCCAGACCAGGGGTAGGCCCCTCAACTGAGGGCAGGTACAGAGCCCCAAATTCTCCCAAACACCTACCCAGTATAGAAGCATGCTTTCCCTAGCTGGTCACAAGGCCAGGTGACTCCATGTGTGGGTCTGTCTCCCCAACCTATAGAGAAGGACCCCTCATACCACCCTCAGTATAGACTCAGCTTGTCTTCTCTTCTAGGCAGCCTAGACCTAAACGTTTTGAGTGTTGCTTAGACCCTGAGTGTTTCAGGGTCTAAGGGGAGAGTACGGTTCCTCAGTACCACATCCAGAGGGCCTGAATGAGGGCTCACACCACCTACTCTTCTCCTCAGCTCATACCAGGGTCTTGCCTACACAGCCACCCAATAGGTAGGACCACACACACTGAGGCCTACAGGGACAGCATAGTCATGGTCTCTGTGATTGGTTGTTGGTGCCACATCACTAGAGGCAGAGGCCACCCATTCAGACTGCAGAACCAAAGTGGGGTAGGAGCACTCACTGATGAGGGCCGAGGCTGTGTCCAGCTTGGGGTCGTACGGACACTTGCCCTTCCCTGACTCGAGTCTCTCAGGATCCAGGTAGAAGATGTAATCCTGCAGGGCAGAGGGGGGCTCAGCATATCCAGGCCAGTCCCATAGCCCGGAAGGGTAAAGGGTCATGAGGTTCCCAGGGCAAGAATAAGCCCCCAGGGATATCCTGAGCCCACTCCCTTCAGTCCCCAGAGTCCTCAGGCTTGAATTCCAGCCAGCCAGGTCTCCAAGAACAAGTCTATGCGGTGATTCCAGGGGAGCTGTTTCCTAGTCTCAGGCCTCTAGCAAGTCTCAGTAGTCCAGGCCTTGGGGTCATGAGATGGGCATGGAATAAGACTTGTAGGGGCTAAAGCCCTTCCAAAACAGCTGGCTCGGGAAGGCATTGGCAAGGGCCCCTCGGGTCACAGAGGAGCAGCAATTTGAGCTGTTGTTGCTTATCCTGAGCCAAGTAGGGCCTGCAGATCTGCACTGGGCAGGAGGCACAGTTCAAAGGACTGATGTCCTGTCCTCTGTCATCAGGTCCAACAAGGCCAGAGGTCTAAGGTTTATCTCCAGGCTTTGTGCCCTCTCAGTGGTCTCAAGATGGACCAAGAGGCCATAATCTTCCTGTCCCTTCAAATCTTCTCAGGAAGATTAAACCAAGTTGGGGGGAACTGGCCAGACCACACAGAATGCACAAAGCACCCCCCTTCCTTGTGCCTTCCAGCTCAGCTTTCCTATCAGTGAAGGCACTGGGATCAGGGTGAGCTCATAAGCCTGGTGGGAAAAGCAGGGAAAAGGGAGAGGAAAGAGGCACAAAGGAGTCAGTGGCAGCAGGTGGCAGGATGGTGATGGGGAAGTGCACACTGCTTCCAGTTAACACTCTGCACACATAACTTCCTGTACACACAGGGGCTGCACACACAGCTCAACACACAACATGGCCAGCATATACAGTCCACTGCTCATCCTAAATGCACACACACAGAATCTAAACAATCCCTCTTTTCAGCACTCACTCACACAGACACACATTCAATCATTCAGCGGCAGCCCCTGACCCCCTGCCCGCCCCTGCCCAGCCCCAGCTTGCCCTGCCCAGCCACCGGTTCTGACTAGTGGACAGATACCACCCCGTAAGAGAGCTCCGATATGTACATGCGCAGGACACTTATGTTCTACTGAAAGGAGATATGGGCATAGACACCTAGGAGTCATGTGCCAGACCCACTCTGGCTAGTGAGTAGGGTGTGCCCAAGTATATGTTGGCATATGCTTATGTGTCTCCACACATGAAGCTCTCAGGGCTCAGCCATGGCTGTCTCCAGGGATTCTGTCTTCCCCACCTGGTGGCTTCAGGACTCCTTGCCTGCAGGAATCCCATTGAGGCTGACAAGAGTCCAGCTGGAACTGCCTTCAGAGCCTGAAGGTACTACAGGGGAAGAGGTGGGGATAGAAGGGAGAGGGAAACCCCTGGGGAGACTGGCTTGGGGGGCCGGGCCCAGGGTGAGTTGAGCTCAGAGGTGGTTGACCTGGCAAAGGATTAGAAAGGTGAGGCCCACCTGGCGAGGGGCTGTGGGCGTCGGGCGGATGGCACCATCTGTGGCTCTGCTTCCTCGGCCTCTGACCACCTGTGTCTGGGTCCATGGTAGGGCCTAAGGAGATAAGGAATAGGGGTTAGCGCTGGGGGTGGTAGGGGCTGGGGGAGCGGGCTCGGGCTGCCAACCTCTCACACCACGCAGGCCAGGAACACACATGAGCACATGGTCCCCAGAGTATGTCTATGCATGTGTACGTGCACACATACACACAGGCTTGGCACACGCCTGCACACACATGTACCCCTTATGTCCAGTCGCTCTTACACATGCCTTTAAGGTCCTAGCAGCTCACACACATGCCCACATGAAAATGGAAAAGGGCAGAAGCAGCAGGGTGGAGCATAGCTGGGGAAGGGGCAGCTCCCTTCAACCTCTGGACCAGGGGAAGACAGCAACTCTCCTCTAGGCCACATGGTGGAAACTGATCCAGGCGTCCAGCTTCCTGATGCCAAGAACCTGCCAGGCTCTCTGACTTAACACGGCAAGGTCCAAAAGCATAACCAAGATAACCACTGCCCTGTGTGGGTTGGTGCCTGCTATGTGCCAGGCACAGTGCTCAAAGTTCGGAGGCACTCGCTCATTGCCTCACATCGATTTGTGAGAAAACCAATCATGAGCCCCATTTTCAGGTGAAGAAACTGAGGCTCAGAGAGTCGGATGTGCTTACTCACCCAAGCCTACGGGACAAGCCCATCCTTCTGTCAGGACCCTGGAATGTGGTCACCAGAGTGGAGAGCACAGGACCAAGGTGGGCCAGAGCTTACCTGTGCACGGCGGCCGCGGTTCACATAGGTACATATGGGGTTGTAGGCACCAGTCCCACACACATACAGGTGTGTTCGGTTCCATGGCTGGATGAGTCTGACAAAGTTCCCACACTCACCCTGCAGCCAGAGAGAGAGAGCTGTGAAGGTGCCCATTCCCTCTCTGGAATCCCCCGCCCCATTATCTGTAGCCCCGTGACACTCACGTTGCCATCCTTGCCCGACAGCACGCACTCCTCGATGCGCTGCGGGGTGGCCGCCCAGTGGATCTGTCAGAGGTGGGGATTAGAGGATGTAGCCTGTGGGTCTGGCCCCCAACCCTGGGATTCCTTCCCACTCGACCCCACCACATCCCACTTCTGGGCCAGCTCTTACAATGAGGGGCTCTCTGTTGATGTCCTGCAGGTCCAAGGACAGCAAGTAGTCCTTGCTGCCCACGTACATGCGGTCTTGGTCCTCGTCCTTAAGCAGGATTCGATAGTCAGTTGTGTTGAGCAGGAAGTTGAAGAAGTGGGCAGTGCCAGTGGCCTTAAGTTCTGTGGATAAAGGGTAAAACATGAGTTAGGACTTTTGGGAGACCATCAGCCACAATTCCTTTGACAGAGGGAGGGGTCACTGAGGCTGCAGTTGTCCTAAACTTCCACTTCCTATCCTAGGGCCTACGTAGCTTCCTCCCTAGTCACTGACAGGCTGGGAGAAGAAAGGGAGACAGGTGGGTAGGCCAGGGAAAGGGCCACACCCAAAGCTAAACCCCTGATTCACAGGCAGCACTAGCCAGCCCCAGTGAAAAGGTCATGGGTGCAGGCCAGGTGCGAGATGGCATAAAAGTCAGATGGGGATTGATGCTCCCACGCTCCGGGTGGGGCTGGCTTCCTACATAGTCCTGAAAGGGTTAATGAGCAGGTGGGAGTGCAGGGGCAGAACAGCCCACAGATGCTGGCACTGAGCCTGGATCCCCAGCTGGCCATCAGGCAAAGGGCATAGTGGGATCATAGCAAGGTCTCACCCTGGCCTGAAACAGACTAGCCAGAACACCTGAAAGCCCTGAAGGAGCCACGATGCCTAGCAAAACTTCAGTGTCAGGCTGGAGAGACGGCTCAGCAGTTAAGGCGCTTGCCTAAAGCCTAAGGACCCTGGTTCAAACAAACAACAGCAAAAACTTCAGGGCCAACAGACCCCAGGACGGTGGTAATGGTGGACCTCTCAGACCACTTCAAATTAGTCAGAGCAGTTGCCATTTGTGGGAAGGAGGCTCTCCTTGCACTGAAGGTCACCCAGGGCTACGGTCTGGGGATGGGGTCCACTCATGTCTTCTCTTTTCTCTTCTGGTTGGATCTAGCAGCTTTGGTCCTCTCATCCCCAGGACACTGAGAAAACCCCTCCTTTTTGGAGATGAAGGACAGGAAAGAACTCAGCCAATGACAGATGCGAGATTACAGGAAGCTTGGGAACCTGTCTCTGGGGGAGCAAGCCCCTCCTCCAGCCACCCCCAGCTATTTTTAGCTCAGCAGGAGAAAACATAATGATGAGGGTAATGAATATTCACATGCTTAGGTGGCAACACAGAACGCATGTAAGTACACACATGCACGCATGTCCAGCAACAGATGAGGCACTAAGAGATCATACGTATTAACATCACCCTCTCCCTCCCCCTCCCACAGCTGGTACCCAACTTCACAGGTGGGGCAACTGAGGGGGAGGCCTGAATCAAGCCCCCAAGCACCTGGAGGGGGAGAACAGCTGAGATTGGAGCCTGAAGGTGGCACCAGCAGGTGGCTGTCCTCAACTGGCCTGGCTGACTTTGACTCCAACTGGTATGCAGGGGACCCTGGGATGGATGAGAGGGGCTTTGCCAGCAAGCAGCAGGCTGGGCTGAGGGACAGGGGACATGACCATCAACCCAGAGCCCATGCCTGGTATTAGGACCTCATTTTGGGGGCTGCAGAGCAAGAGAGGCCTTGCCCTGCCCAGACCTGACTATGTGACAATGAGAGAATTTAGGTGATGACCTTGGCCAGCCACTAGGACACAGGGACGCAGGGACGCTGAAGGATCAAAGGGCCGATCCCCGCCAGGCTATGGCCTCACCCGCCTGTCCAGCGGCGCCTTTGAAGTCCTGGGCAGGGCAGCCCAGGCACCTGTCCTGCACCTGTTGTTGGGTCACCGCCTGGCCACCCAGTCATAGTGACAACAGGAAAGTAAACACTCCCCCACCCCCAGAGCTGGGAAGTGGCCAGAAAGGAAGTGGGGTTGCCAGAAGAGCCCCCCCAGGCTGGGACAGCCCGCCAGAGGTTATTTATACCCTGGCTTGGGGGCATGGCCTTGGATGTGCCCTTACCCATCCTGTTGGGCTCCGGGATACTTTAGGGGCAATGGAAGAGCGGGGACAGAGGCTAAAGTGGATACTTGCCAATACAGCACCTAGGTTGAGGGGATCCTTGGAGATTCAGAGACCCAAGCAGCCGTAATCCCAAAGCTATGTGCTCACATATCCCTGCCCAGACTATGAACCCATAGTCTGGACCCTCTTTGTCTATTGCACCATGACTGGTTGGGCCAAAGCCCCAAGTACAAACTACTAACCTGCTCCCAAAGCCCCAGTAGCCCAGGCTGTAGACACAGGAGACATTACTGGGAAGATGAGGAACCTGAGTTCTAGGAGTGAGGGCAGAAGTCTATACTTGGACTGACATGCTGCCTCTGCATCCTCCCTCCCCAGTCTGGCCCTGGGTGGAGATGGGTAGAGGAAGCCTCTCAGTCATCAGGTGTGTGTGTGTGGACATCAGTCAGTGCACAGGGAAGGGAGACAGGCACAGGGCATGGAGTGAGATTCCAACTCAGGCTGATGGCTGAAAGGTGGGGGTGGGGTAGGAGCAGGGAAGCCAGGCTTGGTGATAGCGACTGCCTGCCAGGATGTCAAGGGCCGGAAGGTGACTTTCCCCCTTCATCATCGGTGGCCAGGGGATATGGCGTCAATGGCTCTGGTGTCACAGGACACTCTGGTGGCACAGGACGTGATGCTTCAGTCACTAGGGGAAATGGTAGAGGGGAGGGGAGCCCCTGTGAGGCCATATAGGGTGAGAAGAGGTGAGACCAATAATCAAGACATCTTGGCTATGGTTCTATTTTCAGCATGGGCTTTATGATCCCCTCGTGGGGCACTCTGGATCTCTGAGCCTCATTTTCCAGCGCAGAACATCTCATGGGCTTCCTTGTCCTAAGTGGGTCTTGCTCTAATCGCAGAGCAAAAAATCCTTTTCCCACCCATCCTTCAGGAATCTCTGCTTTGGGAGGAGAGAGCGTGTAACTGGGATTCCCGAGCAAAGCAAGCTTCCTTCCAGATGTCACTATCACCTGAAAGACATCCACCTCCCACTCATAACCCTTCGTACTGGGGGAGGAGCTTCCTGTTGACTCAGCCTCAACCCCTGAATCCCAAGCATATTCCCCTCACTCCTCCTATCCACAGCAGAGCTACATCCCAAATCATTAACAGAACCAGCCTACGAAAGGGAAAGGTATAGAAAGGTCGAGTTTGGGGCCAGGCATGGTGGCACACGCCTTTAATCCCAGCACGTGGGAGGCAGAGGTAGGAGGATTGCAGTGAGTTCAAGGCCACCCTGAGACTACAGAATGAATTCCAGGTCAGCCTGGGCTACAGTGAGACCCTACCTCGAAAAAAAAAAAAAAAGAAAGAAAGAAAGGTAGAGTTTGCCAGGATCCTGAAGAGAATTAAGGTGTAGGACTCTGGCACTAATGTCACTCCTGCCAGATGGCAGAAGATGGCAACAAGGAGCCCGTGAAAGTTTTGTAGCTCTAGTTGCAGACAGAAAGACAGAGGCCCCTGGAAGAGTGTTTCCTGCCCCAGCTCACACAGAGAAAGAATTATTCTCTTGAGTTGGGCATGGTAGCAACATGTCTTTAATCCCTGCAGAAGACTGCTACAAGCTCGAGGCCACCCTGAGACTACAGAGTGAATTCCAGGTCAGCCTGGACTAGAACGAGACACTACCTTGAAAAACAACAACGAAAAAAAAATCTGTCCCAACCCGAATCTGTGTACAACATAGCAAAGGAACAGAGGACTTCACCTGAAGGTTCACATTCCTCCAACAATGCGTGTGTGTGTGTGTGTGTGTGTGTGTGTGTGTGTGTGTGTGTGTATGTGTGTCACGCAGCCCTCAGGACCTTCTGACACCTGCAGCATCAACGGAGCAGATCCTACTGGGCACCCAGCTCAATTAAGGGGACTTGGGCCAAAAAGTCCCAGGGTCCCAAAATGGCATTAGTGGGTTACAGAGACTGATGCAGACCCAGCCTGGTCACGCACTCAGGCCAAGTCTCCTCCTCAGTTGCCAAGGCCTGAGCCCAGAGCTTTGACATTGTTGGGGGAGGGTGGTGGCCTGGGGGCTGCATCCTGGAAGGGCCCCACCCCCCATCCTCTCACCCAGGCTGGGCACAGGTTGGGTGGAGTGGCATCCGGGAAGGATTTTTCTCGTCATGGGGAAGGAAGAGCCTTTTCTGGCATCAGACACCTCATTTCCGCAGCCATTCCCAGCTTCCAGGACTCTCCCATGGCCATTAGACACTTGGTCCTGGCCCAAATTTGCCTGGCCAACGTCCAGGGGAAGGAATATTCTCAGTGCTTTGGAAGTTTCATCCTGGGGGGTCTGGGTCTCCGCCTCTTCTTCTCTGGAAAGCAGTGGCTGATGCCTAACTTTAAAGGAGCTAGTGGGCTAGGGCAGGTCCCCAGGAGGCGTGTCTACAGCCCTCATCTAAAGACCCTAAATCGGCAGGCCCCACACCCTGAGGCCCATCTCTAACTGCTGCAAAAAGAGAGGTCTTGGAGCAGAGGTGGATATCACGCCCCTTTGGTTACAGCCCCACAAAACAGTAAGCTATGACTGACAGCGTGACCTCCCCTGGAAAAAGTAAGGACAGGGGGTGATAGACAGGTCCCTGACCTCTGACCTTGTGTGGGCTACTGCAGCCCTAATCCCTGAGCTGAAGAGAAATGGGATTGGGGATAAAGAGAGGAGGGTGTTTCAGCCTAGGTCTTTGTTAGTGCTTCATCTACCAGGAAGACAGACCTCCTGACCTGAGGAGGGAAACTGAGGTAGACAAGGATGTAGTAGCAGCAACAAGAGACAAGAGTAGCAAGGCCCAGGCAATCCTCAGTGGATAACCCCATGGGCTCTGGAGAAGGGTGGCCCCAGCCTCTTTCATTCCTCCAAAGCTGTAAGGGGCCCCAGAGGAAGGCCCAGGGGCTGGCCTGGGCCCCTGGCTCCCAGCCTAATCCTTTTTTAATGAGCGGCCAGCCGGAAGGCCTCAGCCCCTGGTCATTGCCCTGCAACCCTGGGAGCCCCAGCCAGACTAAGCTTTGGGGGGGGGCAGGGCAGCCCAGAAGTGTTGGTGTACACCAGCCCCCCTGCTTAGCACACTCACCCTACCTACCCATACCCCCAAACCAAGACTTCAGCCATGACTAGGTCATTCTCTGCAGTGACACCTGCTGGTACTCCTCCCTTCTCTTGGGCATTCACGGTGAATTCAAACCCAGACCTCACCTGGGGCTGGGCAGAGAAAGCTGTCACTACGGATTCCCCTTCCCCCGGATTCCCCTTCCCCTGGATTCTGGATAGAAATCACTAGAAGCAAAAACCAGGGTTTTGCCTTGGGCAAGCTATGCCTCCCTTGGGAGTAGACATTTCCTAAAACTCCTAGTATCTGCTCCTGTCCCCTTCCTGGCCAGCTATTCCTGACAGACCCAAGAGACCTCCCCAGGATTCACACCCACCCACCCTCCTTCTCCAGGCAGGTGAGCCAGGTCGGTGCCAACAAAACCAATTACAGCCGCTCTCACCCAATTAGCAACTAATTATGGCCTCGTAGTCCATTCAACATAATTAACATGTAAATGACTCTGCGTGTTTATATTCAATAACCACTCTGATTGAATTTAATTTAAATGTCTGAACTGGGGACCAAGTTATCATATTTTACCATCTAGAGCTGCCACTTCCTGGGAAACCTAGCTCCTCCAGGGAGAGGGACCTGAGCCCAGACACCACTGCATCACTGGCACTTCTATCTCAGTGGGACCCTCAAGATGGGAAACAAGAGGCCCCTTTTTAAAGGCTACTGTAAACATCCCAGCTGTTCAGTAAACACTGAGCAAGGGTAAGAGACACCCAGCTGGGCTCAAACTCCTCCACTCTGGCCTCCAATTTCAGGGGCTGGGGGCTGGGGCCTGGGGCCAGCAGGCCCAGGCGTGCTGTTCCCACGCCCGTTCTGCCCCAGTGCCCACCTGCTCCGCCCATGATAAGACAGGCTGGGGGCCAGCTCATCCTCAAACCAGGAAGAGCCAGAGGGAAGGAGCAACAAGGTCATGACCCCCCACTCGCTGCCCAGCATACACAAACCCCAAACCAGGGGTTCCACACCTCACCCCAAGGATAACCAGTCACTTTTGACCCTCTGTCCTAA
>PVHP010011377.1:28762-45426 GCA_004024765.1 Zapus hudsonius | reverse complement strand
GAGAGAGAGAGAGAGAGAGAGAGAGAGAGAGCGCACCAGGGCCACCACCTTGTGGGTCTGGCTTATGTGGGTCCTGGGGAATTGAACCGGGGCCTTAGGCACTGGAGGCAAGTGCCTTAACCACTGAGCCATCTCTCCAGCCCAAGTTTCTCTAATTTTTACATTACTTAAAAGCTCTGTGTTTTTAAGAGTAATTCCTCCTCATTAAATATTAAATTACCTAGAGTTTTGACATAATTCTCTAAAATTGAGCTGAAAGACATATCATATTATTCATTTTTCAAATTCATTTATTTATTGTTGATAAGTAGAAACTCTGTATGAACAAGTCTTGTGTGGATACTCCAATTTCTCTCCTCCCTGCCCCCAGTCCACTGGGGCCCTCCTCAGTAGGGTTGCTGGAATAGCCATGGGATGAAGGGATGTGAAGTCCCAATTGTGTTTTTTTCTTTTTCTTTCTTTTTTATTGAGGGGCAATACCTCTGGATATTCCCCCCACCATGGCTCTTATAATCTTTCTGCCCCCACTTCGCAAAATTCCCTGAGCCGGCGGCGGGTGAGATTTAAGTCTGCTTTACTGTTGAGCTCTTAAGAGTCTCTGGGTTTCTGCTTTGGATTATTTGGAGTATCCTCAGTGTCTGTCTCCATCACCCTTGCATAGGTTGTCTGACTTCCTGTGGAAGCAGCACTCTTGCTGATCTCACCACTGCCTCTATGGTTTCATTTGAGCCCTAGATGATGAGTTAGGGTGGTTCATCTCATGCCTGAGAGTCAGCCATCATATTAGGTCTTCTTGGTGGTATTGGGGTGGGTGTCCACAGTTTTCTCTGCCTTCTGAAAAACAAAAACAGAATCTCCACAGAGAATGAGATCAATATATGTTAAATGGGACAAACATTGTTAATTTGGCAAGATTTTCAGTGGGGCCTTCCCCTTGGAGTCCGGGTTCTTGGTCTTCATAAGAATTTGCATTCTTAATGTAGTGTTGTGTGGATTAATAACAAGAACACCAGAGCCGGGCTTGGTAGCTCAATCTCGACTCCCACCGCTCCAGAGGGAGGCTGAGGTAGGAGAACCTCATGAGTGAGTTCAAATTATCCATCCCCCCACCTCAAATCAATAATGCTGGTGTTTAATGAAGAAACCTTCATAGTTTGCATGTGAATGTTCAGACAGGTATGTTTGAGGGTCAGGCTGCATTCTAGGGAGCTTTGATATTGAGGTACTTTTGTTAGCATATGTTTATTGTACAAAATAGTTTCATTATATTTTCATAGACATATATTATATACTTTGATCATATGTACCCACAGTATCCTCTGCTTTCTCCTCCCTCTAAATACTGAGTATTAATATGTAGTTTTTTCCTTCAGAAATTCATTATTTTGCATACAAATGGCTCACTAAAGTTCTATAGAAAATATGTCTAAGCGAACTTGTGATCATTTCTTTGTTGCTTTACCAATCTTTCTCTTGGTTATGATAAAGCTATTAAAGGTACCCTCCATTTCTTGTCATTTCTGCAGTATTGTATACATAAGATTATATAGGTCCTAAAAGGTAAAGTTAGAGCTAATATAATTTTCCACAAAGACTGCCATTTGAAATGGAAAGCTTTCAAACAGTGCAATTTGTGAGAAAAGAAAGCAGCCACAATATTAAAGCAGCCTTAATACTCACCCACCACAACTCAGGGAACTGAGCGGAAGAGGGGGTGGAAAGATTGTGAGAGCCGTGGTGGAGGAGACTATCCAGAGGCATGGCACCCCTCAGTAACAACACACTTGGGCCAGGAGAACAAGGCTGAGTACTAGGCTATCCATGGTCACCTGCCACAAGGACTGATCCATACGGCCCATGGAGGAGGATATCCAGCTGATTGGGGATGGGGAGGGGGGCATTAGGGAATTGGGGATAACAACTCATTGTTTGCCCACTAAATAATGTAACTCATTAGGGACAATAAAATATATATATATATATATATATATATATATATATATATATATATATATATATATAAACAAAAAAAGAAAGCAGCCAACGTGGGCCAGTGAGAGATACTAAGTAAGCAGGCAGTATGGTTCCCTGGAATTAGGTCCCTCTGCTCAGTTCTGACCTGGTCAGTGGGCCTATGGCACCTGCCGTCTAATAAGCAGAATCCCTTGGAGACATTGGAAGCAACAAGGTGTTTTCTTTAGAAACCCTGTGCAGACACAAATGAGACCCAAAATACTTCAGACGATGACTTGGTCATTGTACCTGCCACAGTAAAGGGAGATTTTGGGAAGGCATACACTACAGGCTTTTTCAAAGTAAACCAGTTTCTAAATGGAAGCACATTTTTCACAGCAACTCTTTTGTCATAATGGTCACATTCCAGGTTTTTTCCCCCACTATGCAAAGAAAATAAAAGACTCCAGAAAAACCACACACATGCCTCGTCCAGGTCATTAGCATTGGATGAATTTGGCACTTTACTCTCAAGGTTAGACATAACTAAAAGTACCTCATTTGGTTTTGTAAAAAACTCATCTCAGCTTTGTAGTATGTTTTGAAGTATTGGGGAATTGGGGATAACAACTCATTATTTGCCCACTAAATAATGTAACTCATTATGGACAGTAAATATATATTTTAAAAAAGTCATCTCAGGAAAATGCCACCACTGAGATTTTTTTTTTTTTAAAGAATTTCATTTCTTCTTGAAAACTTTCATGTTCCCTCTACTCAGCTTGGTACTTCCTGTGGAGTAACTAAAGAAATCATGGAGATTTTGTTTATATTTCATACAGATATATGAATGTTCTAGTAACCCATGTTGGCATTCATTTTTAGCATTCATATAGAACTTTGTATCTTCAATCTTAAATTTAAAGAGCAGATATTTTAGTCTCGTCCAAATGTTAAATCTAGAAAACCTAAAGCCCGGGGTGTTTAGTGCATTTCCCTAAACAAACTGATCCCACCGCTCTCCTAATAGAGACAAGTTATTTAGCTGTATGCTCATCTGTAGGAATTTGATGCTCATTTTAACATAGGCATTCAATTTCCATGGCACTTTAAAGATTGAATTCAATTAAGTATTATTTCACATTTACTCTAAATGAAGATCATTCTCTGTAAAAAAATACTATGCCAAAGAGCAATATTTGTACATGATTTAATCTAGATATTTTCATAATGGGAATCACACATTTTAGAGCAATTGTCACCTACATGGTACTGTTTCTTAACAGTAGGATTTTTTTTCCCCAGCATGCGAGAATGTGGTAATTGTGAATCAAACCTACGGGATCTTGGAGAGTATAAATTATCCCAATCCCTATTCTGAAAATCAGCGTTGTAACTGGACCATCGAAGCACCCACTGGGGACACTGTGAACTACACATTTTCAGCATTTAACCTGGAGGATCACTCAGACTGCTCTGCGGATTATTTAGAGGTAGGTATTCTGAAGCTCTGCAGTCACTCCAGGTTGAGATCAGGTTAGACAAACCATGTCATGGTTTGAAGATCCAGATCCCTGACCTGACCCTGTATGTCTGCAATGCACCTGCCACACGTGCAACTTGAACCTGTGTCTTCCGTGTCTCTCTTGAGCATCATCTTCATATTGGGGATATTTCACCTACTAAGTTGTGTAAGCAAAGAACCACTTACATGCTTGTTTCAGCGTAATTTATGGATCGACTAACCTTATACAACTTAAACTATTATCTTGTTGGTTGTTTTATGTCTATAAATTAGGAAAAGTGTTTGAGTATTTTAAAGTTGTCCAATACCCAATGTTCCTGGTTCTAAGTACTATGATTTCAATTCTTATTTTTATTTTAAAAATTAAGTTCATTTTAATTAATTTTCCTTTTACAAAATGGAAGATTTTTGTCCTAAAAATGATCAACAGTCACATTAATCCCACCTACCCATAGGACAAGGACACTGTATTTTTAAGGTGATTATTGGGGGGACAGGGGGTTGCAGCTCAGTGATTGAGTACTTAACTAAAAATGCCAAGCTCTCCTTAGGTTTAATTCCTATCACCACAAAAAAGTGATTAGTGATTTTTAAGTTTTGTTTGAAAAGACATACTGCAGCCGACATTTATAACACCCAGTTTAAATTCTCAGGAGAAAAAAAATCTTTAAGAAATATTCTTAAGCATCTTCTCACCAATTTTACTTTAAAAAACTAGCATAATTGAGGTTGTTTGAGACTACCATGTCTTTCTTTTTTTGACGTTTTTAATGGAATAAAATTATATATATAAACAAAACATGCTCAGTATTATAAGTTATTAGAGAAAACCATTGAAACCAGGATGACATTCCCTTTTATGCATTAGATATTCTCCCCACCATGACTCTTAAATTCTTTCCACTCCCTCTTCCACAAATTTCCTTGAGTCATAGTGTGTGAGCTTAAATTTTGCATAGTTATAAGGTTTTTAAGAGTCTCTAAATTTGTGTTCTGTACAATTTTGGGCACCCTTGGTGCCTCGCTCCATTATCCTTCCCTAGGTTGTCTGCCTTGCTGTGGGAATAACTCTTTTGCTCATGACACCACTTCCTTAGAGGTTGTGTTAGGGCTCTAAATGGTGAGTTTGAGGTGGTTCGTCCATGTCTTTCAAAAAGCACTATTGCTTATCAAAATAGAGGGGAAAAAAATCTCTTCTTTGAGAGATTCTGTGAGTCCTGAAAATAAGGAATGTCCTTTGGTTTTAGGGAAAAAATTATTTTACCAAACATACTCTTGATTTAGTCTTGGTGGTCCATACCTACGATCCCAGTGCTTGGGAGGATGTGGCAGAAGGATTGTGAGTTTGAGGCCAACCTGGTCTACATGATTTGAACCTGTCTCAAGAAACAATAATAACCAACCAAATCAAAGACCCTCTTGTTTTATATGTAGAAAAGAACCTTATTATAGAAATAGTGTTAACTCATTAGAAAATTATATTTATTAATATTATAGGGAAATATGGCATATCACATAACAAACTTGGCAATGTTTATATTGTTGTTGGTTTGTTTGGTTTTACTTCTTATTTGGGGGGGGGGTTAATTAGAATCTCATATAGCCCAGGTTGGCTTGAATTCACTGAGTAGCAGGATGACCTTGAATACCTGGTTCTCCTGCTTCTACCTGTCAAATTCTGGGGATTACAGGCACGTTGCCCCTACATCTGGCTGGGCACTGGCTTTAAGGTCTACCTAGAGACAGATGGTTTTCCCAAGTTCAATAGCACTGTGCTCTTGTGCCTCCATTCGGACAGCCTCATGTTTTAGACAGGAATGAAAAAGTTGCTTTCAAAACCCTTTGTGCCAGCCATGAACATAGTGATGATCACACTCAGTTTTACCAGATGCGATTGCTTGCATCTGCTGGACTGTTGGCTTCTTAAAAGTGTGTGCTATCTCCTACCAACTCTGTGACCCAGGAACTTGTTTTACATTGACGCATTACATGAATTTCAGAAATAGGGGTGAAATTGATGATTATAGTCATATTTGAACATTAGCCTCATGATAACCATTGATTAATGAGAGATTCCAATTCCAAAGTGGTCAGTTTTTTTGTGAGTCCCTGCACATTCGGTGCAGTCCTTGAACATGGAACACATAGGAGCATTGCATTCCACACACAATGGGCACCATGGGTGTGATTCCAGAAGCACCATGGGAAGCTAGAGAAAGGAGCACTGTACCTGGGAATCCTGGTAGAGAGAGCGGGAAGGAAGAGAGATGGAGCATTCCAGGACTCGCTTCCAGGGCTTTGGCTCAATTTTGCATGGGATAGTGACGGAATGGCTCACGGAGCAATGATTCCAAGTGTTCCAACAATGGCAGAGAAGCTCAAAGAGGCCCTGGAGACCATGTGCCCTTTCTCCTGTGCAGCCCAACTATAGAACGAGAACCAGAAGTTCCCAGAAGTCTTCCCAGGAGTGACCCTGTTGTAGAGGGACAGGAGCTTTTCATCCCTGCGAGCCAAGGGACAGGACCACAGCAACAGCCTCAGGGTTGTCTAGGGTGGAGAGTCGAAAAGAATTAAAAAAATTATTTTTTAGGAAGGAAAAGTCACACACACAAAAATTTCTAGCTTCCATTATTTGTAATAACCTCTAGTTAAAGTTTTTTTCTGAAGCGATTTAGCCAAGTCCTAGTTAAGTGAGCATTACCAGAGCCAGAATTTCATTATTTTGAACTAATAAAACTAAAGCTATAAAAAGACTGGCTTGGGTGCCAGCCAGCCACTGTGCCTGCTCTTGCTGAGAGGTGCGGGTTGGTAAAGACTCCACCGGGAAGCAAGTCCATTCTAAATTGTTTGTTCCCTGAGCCAAACGAAATGCACTGGATTTAGAAATAAACATTAGTGGAGGAAGAAGGGACATTTGTCCAGCTTAAGCTTCAGTCTGTATTTGATTTCCCTTTGTATCTTTATTTTCATACTCAGTCTCCACATGGAAGAGATTTCTAAGAGATGGCTGAATGTAAGCTAAGCGAAGTCCTTGAGGGAAGTCAGCACACAGATAGGAAACCCAGAGGAGGTGTTAGGTCAACAGGGGACATATGTGTAGTGAGAGGAGAAAAGAGGAAAATGATTACTATTTCATGGAAGCCAAGAAAGAGAGTGATCACATGGTGAGGTTCTCCCAAATGGTCAGTGGTGGTAAGGACTGAGACACGTGACTGTGTGACTGGACAGAGCTGTATTGTGGGGACCAGAGGCAGATCCCAGGGTGGGGAAGCATGATAGGAAGAATGTGAGAGTGGACTTGGTTCTTCTGTCCATCAAACCAAACAGTCACAGCCATTTCTTCGGTCTGCATCCTTTCTTTCCCTCGCTTGTGGCAAGCTGTCATGAGGGAGACGGACTCCTCTGTATGTTCCCTTGTATGTCAGTGAAGTTTCTCAATGTGACCTGAGGGCTGGGGAGACAACTCAGCAGTTAAGGTGCTTGCCTGCAAAGAACCTGAGTTCAATTCCCCAACACCCATGTAAAGCAAGATGCACCAGGTGATGCATGTGTCTGGAGTTCATTTGCAGTGGCTGGAGGCCTTGGTGCACCCATTCTCTCTCTTTCTCTCTCTCTCTCTCTCTCTCTCTCTCTCTCTCTCTCTCTCTCTCATAAATAAATCTATTAGTTAAAAAAAATCAAAATGTAGCTTGAGAGTCTATTATCAGATTCAAGTATCCCTGGTTGTACAGGTAGAAGTTACGTGGAGTTTATTGTTAACAGAGTTCCTCTAGTAACATATCAAACCTAAAATCGGCATGCCTCATGATAAAGCTTATAAGCCCTAGCTTATTTAGTTAAAAAAAAACCCTCAAAATTATTCTTGGGAAGTTGTATTTGATTTTGTCTGAAAATTACACCACCCGTGATCTCCCCTAAGCCCACATTCATTGCTCTGTAGAACATTATTCATTTGCATATAGACTCATGCTACTTCTTCAAAAATATTTGATAAAAATGCCACACAAGATGGCGCCTTTTAAAATACTTTAAAATGATAGATTCCTGTTTAAATGGATCTATTTTTAAATTCTTTGCCAATTTGTTGCATACAAGTTAACATTTATTGAGCACATACTGTTTGCTAGGAAGCTCAGAAAATATTCTCGCTTTACATGTGAGAATATTACAAAGTTAGGCAGATATAAGCTGGGCATAATCATAGACGTTGTAAGTGGAAAGTAGGCTGTTAACCAGCAGTGTGGCTCCTGGCAGGTGCTCTTGGCCATGACCGCTCACAGCATGGATACTCTCGCCTCCTTCACAGGGATCATGAGAGTGTCCATGGACTGATCCCTACCTTCTCCTGTGCTGACGGTCTGGCCAAGAGGAACAGACTTTGCTTTACTATGATTTCTCTGGGTCCGTGGGTAAGTTAGGGAGTTGCAGCGCGCATCAACTCCCTGTTCACCCACGGGAGCTGGGTGAGCAGCGGCTTGGAATAGCTGTGAGCCGAACGAGAGATGAGACTCTAGGGAGAACGCGGCAGTGGGCAGTTCTCGTTTATTGTATAGATAGCAGTTGTTTATATAGAGAAAAGTCAGAGGTAGAAGCATAGGAAGCAAGATCTGTGAGCATCTCATGAGTTTGATTGGTAGGGGCCAGTATCCTTTGGACACCTATTTTGCATAAATAAATTGAGGGGGCTACGTGACTCTATACACGGATACAGACATGGATAGAATGGTGATGTTAGCAGAGGAAATGTAACCTTGTTGTTTAGGTTTGTTTATTGCAGCTGGATTAAGTTAGGCTTTGAACTGCTTGCTTATCTTATCGGACAGCTGTGACCTGCCTGGGGGCTGGAGTTTTCAGGATTGCTAAGATTTATAGGGACCCTCGGACTTTGCCTCAACTTCCTTATCAAAAGGAGACAGTCCCAGAAGCCTGCCAGACTCAGCAAAACCCTACTTCCTCCATGCCCCATTAGCAGGGTACCACAGATTTCTTCATAGAAATAGCCATGTATTACAATGACCATTTCTTTGTATCTGTTCACAAATGAGTTGTAGTGTCTCATTTAGAATTTCCCCTGAAATTGCCTTATTCTTAGTCATCTGTATGACACCAGAGCAAACCTTTCCCACATCTTAGAAGCTATAGGACTTTTCCTATAGAACTTTGGCAGCTCTCCTGCTTTTATTTTATTTTATTTTATTTTAAATTTTATTTTATTGGAATTGTATACCCTTGGTTGCAATGGCTTCCACAAAGTCAAAGTCTCAGTATTTATGAAGGAGTTCACATGAGAGGCTGGCTGAGAGACAAGGAAAGGGTTTGAGGTGAGCCTTCCGCTCTCTCTTTCTTCGTAATGTCCTCTTGCTTCTCCAATTGTCCCCATCCATTCCCATCTCTCATTACCAGCTTCCTCTGAGTTTTTGTAATTGTGTCATCCAGTTTCTCCATGGCCAATGCAGATGAGGGAGAAGATGCGGCCTTTGTCTTTTGGTGCTTGTGTGAGTTCTGAGTATGATCTGTTGCAAGTCCATCCAATTTCCTGCAAATGTCATAATGTCATTTTTCCTTACTGATGAGCAGAGTTCCATTGTGTATGCACACTACACCAAAAAAGGTGTTTGGAGAAGAAGGGGGCTGTTCCTGCAGGCAGATGAAGGGTGGGGCTAGCCAAGACTCAGGTTGTCTGCTGTTTACTCTTCCACAGATTTCTGGGCATAAAAAGTAACTTCTACACTAATGCTTACTAAAATGCCCAATGTATTAAACTTTTTAAATTCTGTCACTTCCTCCAGCTTTAAAATCAAAGTAGTGTGTGACTACTTCCTCTTCATCATGTTCCATTATCTCTTAAAAATTTATTGATTTATTTGCAAGCAGAGAGAGATAGAAGAGAGACAGAGAGAATGGGTGCACCATGCCCTTCAGTTGCTGTAAATGGAATCAGATGCATGTAACCACTTTGAGCATCTGGTTTTATGTGGATACTGGGAAACTGAACTCGGGTCCTTAGGCTTTTTGGGCAAGCACCTTAACCACTGAGCTACCTCTCCAGCCTTCACAAGCATCCATTCACCTCGTTTATCATCTTACTATAACCATCTCTTTAAAAACTAGATATTATTCTAATTGCATTGTTTCCTCAAAATGCAGCTAATTTGTATGTTTGCTCATGAAATACTCAGAAAGCTTCTTAGATAGAGTTCTTCAGATATTTCTCTCTTAATAACCTCATGTCCCATGTTATTCAGTCTTTGTAGTTAAAATTTAATTTTTAAAAATTTGTCATTGATTTAAAATTTTGTTTTTCTATTCCTCTCCCCAGCCATGTATGTATGCATATATCCTCCTTCCTTCCTCTTCTTGACAGATAGGTTTCTATCTAATTTTAAGTTAAAATTACTAAAATCTTAATGACGTGCGTCAGCTCCCCACACTTTGGTTATTTCCACATTAACAGCCAGTCAAAGTCAGTCCATAGTAGCACCTCATAGAGAACTCAACAAATACTCCAAGTTTTTCAACACATTTCATAGGTGCCCAGATGGTTGAAATGTTCCTCCTATTGTCAACCCTGTGTGTCACATTTGATGGCATCAGCGTTGATATATTTTCTTTGTTCCAACTGCAATTTCTACTGACAGCAGGCTAACACACCAATAACGAGTTACTAATCTGGGTACATTCCAAAGGGAATCTTACCAGACAAACAGATGACCAGACCCTACCCCAGACTTAATCAGAATCCCTGGGGATTTCAGCCTCCACTAAAAGATACCCAACACCCGAGATCACCTTCACAGTCCACTTTCACCATGACAGCCAGTAGTATCTTCATTTCAAAGCCCTCCCCTGAGAAGTTACATTGGAATAAGTGTCGTCTGAGCGTATACCTTTGAACACAATTAAATACTTCTTATTAATTAGGTCTCATCTTCCCATAGCTGTATGGGTGCCTGCGTTCTCCCAAGGCGATACTAACCTCATCCTGTACACGATGCCAGGTTAGAGTTACAATTTTGTATTCTGAGTCTGAACCTCATCCACGTCATTTCCATATCTGACATCTTTGCAGCTGCTTCCCTCCATCCCTTTCCCCACTGTTCCATCCCTTCCCTCGGTCCATTTAAGGCATTTTCAGCTCTTCCTGATTCTGTCAGACTTCTGTCAAACGTATTTCCCTCCAGTCTTTGTGGGATCTATTTCATCTCTTGCCAAATCCCTCTGATGTCATTCTGCATGCCAGATGTTTATATGATCATTTATCGTCCAGCTTTTAATTACAAAATCATGTATCTCATATAAGAGAATGGGCAAAAGGACCATGAAAGTCACATGGAACAGCCATTTTTATGTCAGTTCATCTTGTGAGCATGTGAACATGTATATTCATAGATTTTTAAAGCCAGGACCTGACTGTGAGGTTCAAGTTGACCTTCCGTGCAGTCCTCCCACCTCAGCCTCCTGCGTGCTGGGATGACACAAGCACACCACCATGCCCAGCTTGAGAAAAGAATTGTTAAAACCAGGATTCTGGCTACAGAATAATCGGAGGGAGGCTCCGCTGAGGGGCTCCCTGGGGAGAAGATGAGAGCCAGAGCCATGCCATCTACTGCCCTGGAGAAGTTCAATCTGAGGAACTCGAAGAGCCCTTGGACGGGCTTATTCCCCCACAGCTGGTTCTTTCTCTTGAAATACTCACGTCTCGGTAGAACTTTGACTTCTCTCCATTGCCTTGGAGTCTGTTTAAAGAAATATTTTCTATACTTCAGATTATTGCATCCTCTCTAGTAAGGACTGTGTAAACAGATGTCACTGCTCATACTGGTCATGTGATAATATAACAGCATCCATATGGGACCAAAGAACAATTGCTCGATTTCTAGATTTCCTGGTTTCAAGATAAATGTAGTCTTTTTAGCTCTCCATTAAAAACAGCACCAGAAGCTGCTCTTTATGTTGCTGTTTAGGGTCAAAACTGGAGCTTAACCCAGCTGCTTCTGACTGTTGTGAGAAGAGATTAAGACAGTGCTCCTTAAGCATTCCCTGGCCAAAGTGTAACCTGAAGACACAAGGCTAAGTGTTAGAGTATTGCTGTGATCACTTTAAGGTTCCCCTTGCTGCCCACCACAGCCCCCCTTTACCAGGGAGCCCCAAGGCCAATAGAGTCATGGCTGTGGGTCCATCTACTAGCAGGACAGGACAGAACAGCCCTGCTCCATGAGTTAGAGACCGTGAAGAACCAGAGACCTTTGTCATCTCCACTTTCCAGTGCTCTGATGGCTTCTAGCACTTAGGCTGAGTCACGTGGTGGAGAAAGTTCCTCATCCCCCAGAAACTCATTAAAAGGGGCCATCCTACTTTGTTCCTTGGAATTCTAGAGTTCTCTCTCTCTCTCTCTCTCTCTCTCTCTATATATATATATATATATATATATACATATGTATATATATATATATGTATGTATATATCACATTTTAAGACACCATCATGCCACCTTGGCACAGTGCCATCACTCCTTTAATAAAGCTTTAATTTCCTCTCAGTTCCTTCTCTTTGATCCGGCGTATTCTCCCTCTTTAATATTGCTCAGAAAAGTTTTCCCCAGTCAACTCTGCTGCTCAGCAGAGCACAGTAAATCAGAAGAAAGATGCTAGACCTAGTAAGCCTGGTTCTAAAATTATTAGGTGAGCCTGGACAAGTTGCTTAGCTTCAGAATATCTCATTTTTCCCACATGTACCATGGAGCAATCAAGAGTGAAAGAGCTAGTAATGAAGAGAAGGAGAAAAGAGCTCCACACACAGCAAATACACTCACTGTCATTCCCTGTGCCCACATTGTCACAGGAGAGGCAACTCACTTAGATACAGAGGAATTCACAGAGAGAGCAGTCAGTTCTGTGGGCTGAACTGGAATCAATCGTTCCTTTCACACTTCCCTTTTCTCTTGCTTTGTCTGCAGCCTGCTTTTTCCATGCATTTTCTAGAAAGGATAAGTGATAAATAATAGCCTCAGCATTTTCATCAACTTCTTTAACGAAAAGCTCTGGAAAGACATACAATGAAGAAAAAGTTGATTCTATTGACATGTAGAAGTTTGGGGTGTTATTGCTATAATTTTAAAACTTGTTTTCGTTGCTCTGTATAATCCCTTACAAAGAGTAAGGATTTGCGCTACATTTAACTATTTTTGTTTTTAGAAAACAAATGCCACTGAAGGAAGCAAGAGCATGTTTTCCCATAGTAGTTGATGCACTTCAAAATGTTGAATTATTAAGTCTCTTCATAGGCTCTAGACCACCATAATGGAGTTCATTGCAGCTATGTTAATAGAGCTGTGAGGAACTTTAATTTAGACAAATGCCCAGCACAGCGGATTGTTTATAAATCCTGTATTCCAACATGAGCAGAATTATGCGCATTAATTTTGGCACTAGATAAAAAAGTTATAATTTGGGCTGGAGAGATGGCTCAGCGGGTAAAGCGCTGGCCTCCAGTGCCTAATGTCCTGGGTTCAATTCCCCAGGAACTGCATAAGCCAGACCCACAAGGTGGTGACCCTAGTGAGCTATCTCTCTCTCTTTCTCTTTCTCTCTTTCTCTCTCTCTCTCTCTCTCTCTCTCTCTCTCTCTCTGTATCTCTCTGCTTGAAAATAAATAAAATATTTTTTTTAAAAGTTATAATTTGCAAGCTGGTCTCCCCGTTTGTGGCTAGCTCCCTTTCTGGCTTCCCAGTTTTCCTGTAAAGCTCCAGGGACTCTATGAATCTAAACAGCGTGGTTCCTAAAATCTGCAGAGAAGCAGAAGACATTTTGGGCCTTCACAGCCGCTCTGGCTCCCTTTCAGCAAGAAGGCTCCTCCTTACACACTTCCTGGGCGGATGAGTCACGCTTCCTGGAACTGTCCTTCAGAGGAAGATTGTTTCAAGGACTCTCGCATTTTGCTTCGATTTTACAGATAAGCCATTAATTACAGTTCTGAGGTCCAGCTGCAATTCAAAAGCATGCCTGAAGTATAGATACTAATGACACACAGCTCTGTGTATGTGGATACCAGATGGGTATCTAACCAGAGTTCGATTCCCCAGTGCCCATATACAGCCAGATGCACAAGAAGGCGCATGTGTCTGGAGTTCATTTACAGTGGCTTGGAGGCCCTGGTGCGCCCATATTCTCTCTCTCTCTCTCTCTCTCTCTCTCTCTCTCTCTCTCTCTCTCTCTCTCTCTCTCTAATAAATAAATAAATAAATAAAATATTTAAACAAAAAAAAGAAGTTCAGAACTAAGGGCAGATACTAAACCACATTCTGTAGTCAATAAGCATGAAGAGAGGCTTCTTATATAAAAGAAACTTCGGATTCAAAGTTGCTTGAGTAAAATGTGATTTTTTTTTTTATTATTATTATAAAATGAGATCAAGAGTCCTTCCAGGCTGAGTGCGGTGGTCCCAGCACCCTGGAGGTTGAGGCAACAAGATCTGGAATTCAAAGCCACCCTTGGATATATGAGACCCCTTATACTTTTATACTATTTTAAAGGGAAGAAATATTTTCTCTCCATCCCTCGCAGTGCGGAATTATCATGTGATTACAGTGGGCACATTTACTTTGATTTCAGAAGCGCCTGTGCCCTGGATTCCAAAGAAGCAATGCCTCTGCTTTCCATGTTCTCTCTGATTTGAAGCAAAGGTTGGGGGATAATCAAACCTGCTATAAATTCCCAACTACTTTTAAGCCACTTCAAAAGCGCCTCACTCCTCGGTGTAGCCACCTTGCTTTGTTCCATAGGCACGCACCCTAAGGTGCCTTCCATCCACAGCACACACTGCGTGAGGAGAACAGCAGTGATCACCATGAAAAACCTTAAATATTGCTAATCCCCTGCTGTGGGTTTCTGTTAACTTTATATTGATCTTTTACTTTGCAAAATGGGAAAGGTTTACAACTGTGACATTAGAGAAATTTCAGTGTTTTAAACTAGTTTTCTTACAGCATCTTCTTTTGCAAATGTGTGTGTGTGTGTGTGTGTGTGTGTGTGTGTGTGTGTGTGTGTGTGCCCATGCGCTCTCCCGTACGGATGTGTGGAAGCCAGAGCACAACCTTGGCTTTTGCACACCTTAAGAAGACCATCTGCCTTCTCTGAGACAGGGTCAAGCACACCTCCATGCCCAGTATTTTTACGTGGATTCTAGGGATTCAATTTTGGTCTTGATGCTTGCAAGACAGGTAATTTACTGACTGAGCCATCTCCCCAGTGCCTAACTCTGGTGTTTTCAAATCGACTTGATTCGTACTGGTCCCCTTCCCTGCTTGCCTCCCCATCTCCTTGTGCTGGTCACACTTGCCGATGTCCTCTTTCTGCTTTCATTGCACATGTTATATTTCTTAAATATCATCTTTATCTTCAGCTCTTGTTTAACAGACATACTCTTCCTAGGTTTCCCAACTTGGGAAGAGCATTTTTTAGGTACCAGCATTTTAGGTCCCGATGCTCACGTTTTTATAGCTTCATGTCTACCAGTCAGTTTCCTGTTCCCAAGCCCATCTGCAGTAAGAGATGAAGCTTTTGTGAGGTAGAATAATCCTAGCACTATTTTATAAAGTGTGCAATTCTTCACTCTGGAATGACAATTGGCAGAGGGAAGGCTGCGGTTTGTAGAACTAAGCATGCATGTGTTCATGAGAGAATCCTCTTGGCTTTCAAAGCATTTCTCTTACCACTGAGGAGGAAAGTAGGCTCTTGACCATTCCATCAGTGACTATCAAAACTGGTATTTCTTTTTATTAATAAGTAAAGACTCTCTATAAACAAGTCTTCCTTCCTCCCTTCCCCATTCCACTGAGGCCTCTCTTCAATGGGGCTGCCAGAATGCTCCATGGGCTGGAGAGCCATATGCCCAAAGTGCTGTATATAGGAAGCCTTTAGTCAAAGAGCATCTAAAGGAATCATTTCTTAAATAAAGAATGAGTCTAATAACAAATACAAAGTTACAGCTGGGAAATTAAATATTCAGAAGAAAATGATTTGAAATCAATACTGGAGCATATTGCTTTATATATTTAATACGTTATATAATATATGTAATATGGAACATTGGCTTATGCTCCTGAGCTACAGAAAAGAGATTATCAAAAGTGTCTGACAAACTCAAAGACTATGAGGTTCTGACATTAGAAAACCATTACCAGTGCATGTCTACATCCTTATGTCAAGAGGTTCCCAAAGGTAATGCTTCAAAAGTAGACTCATCCGACCCAAAAGATTATGTCGTCATTGCAAGAAACTGGAAAGACCCAGAAAGTCCACATAAAATCAAAACAAAGCTGACATATCACTACTAATAATAGTGGTATTTATTTCTAAAGCCTCGTATTTATTTTAATTTTTATAGGAGGTTATCCTACGATAACTAACAGTAGCTGTGGATGTTTTCAACGGTGTACTTACTGTTATCAGAATGCAGCCATCAGTTCCTGCTGTGCAATATTTACAATCCTGAATTTTCACTATTATAAACAATCCTGAGTTAAACATCTTTGTAATGAAATGTTTGCCAGTGTCCATGGTTACACACGGACACTGAAGTCAGCCTTGGTGGCTTCTCTGTAAGTCACACAGAGAAAGCAGAAATCAAAGTGCAAATCCATTAGTAAGAGTGGATAGCTGCTAGCCCGTCCACAGAGAAGTGACTAGAACATCTGGATTTCAGACCAGCCTCTAACTCAGAACCTGATCCTCTGATGGCTTCATGCTCCCAGGCAAAGCACAGCATTATGAGTAATTGTTCATTTTAGATGAGTATTTCACATTTCCTGCCCCACCCTGACCACACATGGCAGCAAAGCTTTTCCTGTGGCTGAGGAGATGCGTGTGAGCCCTGGGGGGAGGGCTCTGTGAATGGGAGTGGGAGCACGTGTGGGTGGTGGAGCACTGTGAGTGGGAGTGGGAGCACGTGTAGGTGAGCGGAGGGCGCTGTGTGAGTGGCTGCATGTATAGGGTGGATGCCTGGAAATGTCCTGGTGGAGCTCTTGAATCTAACCTCCTCTATCAGCCCTCTCCCTCCTCTTTCCCTCTCCCTCCTCCCTCCTTCCCCTCCTCCTTCCCCTCCCTTCTTTCTCCTCCCTCCTTCCCCTCCCTTCTTTCTCCTCCCTTCTTCCCCTCCTCCTTCCCCTCCCTTCTTTCTCCTCCCTCCTT
>PVHP010011377.1:0-28662 GCA_004024765.1 Zapus hudsonius | reverse complement strand
TGCTCTGAGTTTCCCCTGTGGCAATCTGTGCTCTCGTTATAGGAACATACTCAGAAAATTCGAAGCAAGCTGCCAACCACTCTGAGTTGGTTAAGATGTTTGCATAAACTTCAACGACACCCTTAATTACTCACTACCAGGGGTGCATCTCAGTGGTAGAGCACTTGCCTAGCTCGTCCACGACCCTGGGTTCATCCACTGCGCTAGAAAAAGAAATGCTTTAGTGATTCACCTCTTAGATCTGGCTACAGTTGTTTTTTTTGGGTGGGAAAAAACATGAGTAGGCATTGCAGGAATTCCCCAGAGCCGACTCCAGTGGATAAGGAGCTAGAAACACAGGGCGAGCAGGACAGCAGAGAAGTGACTCTGAACCAGGGAAGAGAACATGCAGCGATTTCCAGGCCACAGGACCCCCTCTATCCACCTCACTCTGCTACTTGAACAACTTCTGATTCCTTCTGTCTTTGGGCCATCGCCTGCCATGACCCACGATGACGCCTCAGCCTCAGCACCACGCTTGCTTACCTTCACCCTAGGAGTGCTGGGGATGCCTTCAAACCAGTTTTAAACCAGGTTGTCATGGCAACCCACTGTAAACAAGGGCTCTCTGTCTCCTGGCTGGATTCTTTTTTCCCACTAATCATCAGGGAAGTGTTTTACGTGACTCAGCCTCAGCTCTCTAGACACATATTTCTTTTCTCAATGCTCATTTTAGGAGATTTCTTTGAAAAGCATGTTGGTATCCTTTCCTCTGATCAAAAGTTAGAATAGCGTCCTGAGCATTTATATTCTACATACCAGGCAGGTCTGGCACTAAATGTGCTCCCATGTAGTCTGTCTCGTTTGTCATAATGCAACGAGGCACGTAGCACCATGATGCCTTATCTGTCCCTTTGGAGAGAAATCTCCAGTGGAGATGTGGAGTCATTTCCACAAGACTCTGTTCTAAGCCAATTGTTACTGCCAGAGTCTCTGACCATGTTGACTATACTCAGACGATGTCCCAGGAGAAAATGACTTTCCTGCTTCCGCTTGAGATCCACTCTATCAATGACCCTGGCTTAGGAAGCCTCTGGAAGAACTCATCAAGTAGAGTTCTGACAAGTTTAACTTGCTTCTTTATATTTACTGGCATTTTTTCATTCTCTCCAAAGATAGAGACTTCCCCACTACATCTAAGAGTCTACGGCAGACAAATAATTTCAGTTGCATGTTATGACTCGAAAAGACACTTTCCTTAGAATTTTCTGAGATTTATAATATGATGGGACAAAGTTCCTTCCCAGAAATTACTCTTATTTTAATAACATCATTCAAACAAAAGTCTTCATTTGTTTGCCGTGTCTTAAAATTAATTTTTTTCTTATTTATTTATTTATTTATTTATTTATTTATGTATTTATTTATTTATTTATTTTATTGTCCATAATGAGTTACAACATTTAGTGGGCAAACAATGAGTTGTTATCCCCAATTCCCCACTGCCCTCCCCTCCCCCCTCCACTGGATAACCTCCTCCATGGGTCGTCTGGATCAGTCCTTGTGACAGGGGACCATGGATAGCCTAGTATTCAGCCAGGTTCTCCTGGCCATCTCTCTGGATAGTATCCCCCACCACGGCTCTCACAATCTTTCCACCCCCTCTTCCGCTCAGTTCCCTGAGTCGTGGTGGATGAGTATTAAGGTTGTTTTAAGGTTGTGAGCTTAGGGGTCTTTGTGTTGAAGATCGTTGGTTTCTGTCTCACTGGCTTATCCTGTGTTGATTGAATGACTGTGGCTGTGGGTCCCTTGTTCATCCCAACATTCTCTCTGGAGCTCCATATGGATCCTCCACGGTATGACTGTGGTAGCTCCTCTCTTACCAGAATCTCAGCAATTGGCCTACGGTTGGTAAAATTAATTCTTAAACTTTATATTCCTCCATTAAAAAATACTTCTAGGAAAGTGTTGACGAAATAAGAACAATGATTTACAGAATGAAAAATGTAGCTCGGTGGCAGATGCTCCCTGAGTACATGCAAGGCTTTGGGTTTGATCTCCAGTACTGCAAAAAAAAGTAACAATGCTTAGAGAAAGTATAAATTAAGCGCTACTGCAAAGTAGGAAGAGTTTCAAAGGACATAAAAATCTCTCATCGCTACATTACTTGGTAATATGAATGAGACAGTGAGTTATGATTTTTATTCAGAAAACAGCAACATTAAACAATTTAGAAGGGGAGATAATTGAAAAGCACATTTCTGTGTTTAGAGTTTTGGGGACTAGTGAAGTTGTCTCCTACTGTGGAAGAGGTCAAAGTAGCATGTTAGATAGATCTGGGTTTCTCTTCACCTACAACTTGACATCCAGTGATGCCCACAGCCCTTAACGTCCCAAGAACTGGACTTTTGTCAGTGTCTGACACATTGTATGTATCTTCAATTTTTTATCTTCCACTTTGGGTCCTTACTATTTAGAAGGTGCCGTGATTTCACACTGTAACTGTGGTCTGAATTCACTAATTGCTTGCATAAATTGTATCAGATGATCCAACCCTTGTAATAGACATTACTAAGTGCGATTTAGGCAAGAGATCTCCCTCTTTGCTTGTCCTAAGAGTGGTTGCAATATTTTGCTTTGGGTATGGATTAGAGGGACCTAAACCCCAAATATCCTAAATGAACAGTGTCCTTAAGAGAATAACTGAAAAGATTCATTGCAGGAGATCTTATAGTAAGCATGTCAAGCATTTAAAACTATACCTCTCCACCCCATTAAACAGACTAGATCTGCATACTCAAGGTGAGAATCACAATCCTGCCCGTAGTTTCTAGAAGTTTCCTTTGATAATAATATGGCTCTCTGGCCTTCTACCAGCTCCAAGCCTGCAAGCTCCCCAGTAGTGGCGATGAGTCACAGCTGGAATGTCCTGTGGTTAACATTCTGTTCTGAAAACAGAATCCTGAGCAGCAAGACACAAACCCACCAACTGGTTTCCACGGTAACCTAAGTTTGTGTACTTTGAAAAATGACTGTTACTTTTCTGTATGGTAAATTTACGTGGGAATGAATTGCAGAGGTGACAGCTGTTTGTGTGACTATAGACAAAAAACCCTGGTTTAATTAAGTGTAAATGTAAAAAGGACACCGAGGAATGAGTTCTTGTTCTTTTCTTACTGATGGAGGCATTGTTAGGCACTAATTAAACCATTAATTTATTTGACATTTTATTTAGGCAGTTTCCAACATGTCCATTTGTTGTGTGCGTCAGTCTCTCTAAAAGTTAAAGAAATGGTCATCCGTCCGTGTCCCCTTTGTCCTTTACCCTCATCGCCCACACAGTGTGCTGGTTAAGACTACAGAACTCTGGGAAACAGGGCCTCTCCTTCTAGGTCAACAGAAGGAATTAAAAATGATTCCTCTAAGTCGTGAAAATGTCACAACTCTTTTTACAGAACATTTCATTGACAATGTGCATACATATATACTATCTCCCCTGATCATAGTACCTTCCCACGACCCCCCCTTCCCCTCTCGTGTGCCTCCCCCACCAAGATCCTTCTCTCCAGTTAGTTCCTCTTCCATTTTATTGTCTACCCTGATTACCTGGTCCATTCCACCACCACCCCCCACTTATTAACCCCGCCCCTTTTAGTTTACTGTTGAGGAAGGTTTCTATGGTACTGGATCTTGCTGTCATTGGTTTTGTGCATCCCTCTCATCCTCCCTTCCCCTTATCTACCCCTCCTGGACCGTTCCCTTGTACCTCGACTTGCTTGTCAAGTTCCCCACCCCTCCTCCCTCACTATCTCCCCTTTCTTCTAGTTTCATTCTAGTTCTATGCCGCTGATGCTTAGCTGGGAAGAAAAAAAATACTATATTTTTATGACCTTGTGTGGAATTAAAATATGGATCCTCACTGTCTTGCTATCCAGCCCTTTCTAAGATCAATCAACATTTGGGTGATTACGTAGAGTAACCTTACCTTGCGCTTTGTAGGATACAGATGACACACTTTCGGCTGTGGTCACTGAACTACAATCTAAAGGAAGGATCTTCACAGTTGAAAGACTCTGGGCTGAAAGATGTACTTATCATGCCACTACTTGGGGACAGAGTGCTCATTTTTGTATTTAGTTTCAAAATGGATTTCATGCAATAGGATGAAACCTGTGCAGTGAGCTATTATGGTGCAGTGAAGGCCTGATGGTGATCTGGAGCACGTTCAGCTTGGCCTCAACCCACCCTCACTGCTTTCCTGCAAGGAGGGTCAAGCCCAGGTCAGAGGGAAGGGCTTTAGTTCATTTCTTTCCCCCTTTTCTCTGTTTTTCCTCTTCTTTCTTACATTATCCCTCTTTCACTGTGGCTTCTGTCAATATGTTGAATACCAGAAACTCGAAAAAAAAACCCATGCTGGTAGGGCAATAGTACTTGGAAAAAATCAAAAGGATGCTAATACAAAAAGTGTGGAGCATCAACTTCATTCATTTGCTTTAAAAAGCATGGGTTTGGTACTGAGGGTGAATGACTTATGGGCTTCTGGTTTCAACCTTTACGTCACTGCCGAATTTCCCTGAAATCTCATGAGGCTGATGAGCAACTGATTTGAGATGGTGAAACTGGCCAAGATCCAAAACCTGTCACTTAGTATGACCCTAAACAAGAGCCTGTCTGGGTTCCCCTTCTGTGGAGAGGCACAAAGGTTCCAGACCCGTTACTGCCTGGAATGATTAGGCTGAAATTTAAGTCTGAAGGACTCAAATGTCTGACTCTACAGGGGTCAGACAGTAGTGCAGATAAATTCCTTAAAATAAATGTAGATGCAGTAAAAATCACAGTGTCACTCCCTGGAGATGACTGAAATCCTACCCTCATTAGAGCTCTGTCTGAGCAGAGAGGGGAGGCCAGGCGTGAGCTATGCCTTGCCAAACTCACAGTCAGGAGGGGCAATAAGACTCCATACCCACTATTAGAAAGCAAGATATGTCACCATTTGCACAAAAGAAGTGCAAATGAAAAGAGAAGAAATTTTTCGGGTATTCTATCTTCTCAGGAAGGAGGTTGACAGCAGCCTGGACTATGTAACAAGATTCTGGCCAGCCTGGGCTACAGACTAAGACCATGGTTTTAGAAAGCAAGCCAAAAAATGTTTTGTGGGTGTTCATTCAAAGGAAAGTGAATTTACGCCAGATCATAAAAATCAGGGAAAGCTCCATAAAAGAACTTAGCAAAATTTGGTTATAAGATCTTCCATATTTCAATTGATATTTAAATCAATGTTTCAAGTAATAATTTACATTTTAAATAAATAAAAATAAATTGTTCAGATTGCAAAAAAAATAGCATCCATATTATACATCTACCTACAGATGCAAGTTCGTGTGTGCGCATGCGTGTGTGCCTGCACTCTACAAAGAGTGTCAAGGAGGGATAAGGATGTGGGTCAGTGGGAGGGAGTGTGCTCAAGCTCTAAGTTCACTTCCAGTGCCCTGAGTGAGAGGGGAGTAACTACTAAACCCATGCATCTATTATCAGATATTTTCCATCCCAAAAGAATTCAGAACAGGTGTTTAATATGGACTCCACAGAACTAAGGAAAATAGAATGGCTGCCTCAAGGGAGGAGCTCTTTTCAGACTGGCATTCCTTCCTAAGTGAAGAGAGGGATTTTCATCGTTTTCTTTTCCTTCTTTTCTTTTTCTCATTAGAGTCTCATGTATCCCAGACTCATCTTGAACTCAATATGAAGCTTGACATGACCTTGGCTTCCTATAAGCGTGGGCTATGACACCCTGTTTGTGTAGAGCTGGGGAGGCCCTCTAGTAACTGAGCTACATCTCCCGCTCCACTTTCCAGTGCTTACTTGGAGCTACGCATCTGATGCAGCAATCAAGTGAGGTGGATCAAGGAGGTAGAAATGCCCCTAAGGAACGATGGGCAAGGCCCTGAGCAGAAAAATTCCAAGGGAAGAAATAGAAGTGCATCTCAAATATGGTGGAAGCCAAAAGACTTCAGCCCAAAGTCTCTTTTATTAAAAAAAATGTTTTATTTATTTGCATGAAAGACACACACAGATAGAGAGAGAGAGAGAGAGAGAGAGAGAGAGAGAGAGAGAGAGAACTAAGCAAACACAGAGCCACCTCCTCAAATCCAGCCTGAACATCTCAATGTAATCAAAATAACACAAATTATGACAATTACAAAAAAACACAATGTTTCACTCTCAGCATCAGTGGTAAAGGTCATTAAAAACTGACAAAATCCCATGGAAAGAAGTATGTCTGTAAACTGCTATAATGTGGTACAAATTTTCTGGGGAGAAATTTAATAATTTCACATAAAGAAATACAAAAATATATCTACATATATAGACTCATTTATGTTTTTGTAATTTCTAAGAGACATTCAATGTTTCAGATCACTATACTGGCAAAAAAAAATGAGAAGGTCTTAAGAGAACAGCAGAATTGTCCTGAAAATACGGTGCCTCATGATCATTGCTGATGCTGGTACAAATGGCAGCACAGGATTGGGGTGGAGCTCAGTTGCTCTGCTCCAGTGCTCACCTCTTGCCATGCACAAAGCCCTGGTAGACCCCCAGCGCTCAGGAAGTGGAAACAGGAGAATCAGAAGTTCAAGATCATTGTTGCTTGGCTGCATAGCTAGTTCCAGGCCAGCTTGGGATATACAAGAAAGGCTCAGCATAGTGGAAAATGGGGAACACAATCAAATATAGAGCCAAATTTTATATACCTATGCACCTCTGCACAAATGCACATGCATCTAAATTTTAAAAGTGCTAACGGTGCTTATCTTCAGTGGGTTAATCTTTGCATTTTTCCTCTTTATATCTTCCAAAATGTTTGACTTTTACACTTTGGAAGCATTCATTAAACACATTGCATCTTACAATTCTAATAACTTATTCTTTAAGCTTCTCTGTGTGTCACTAAGGTATGGAGACAGCTCCTTCATTCAACCTGCTCTGTGCCTATATGTTCTCTTGAACTTGCTAGGTTAATGGAAAACCAAAATTAATTACTGAATTTCCCAAATTATCGAACTTGGGAATCAGACCCATGTCCAAAACCTTCCCTATGCAATTACCTATTTTAAATTCACATGGTAACACACCTAAGCAGATTTACCTCTGACTTTTGGACCCAGGAGCAGCGGTATGAATAGTCTTGCTTTTTCCTTCAAAAAATCATGTGCAGTGTTTCACATTGGGAAGTTTTTCTCTGCTTTCAGCTCTATGATGGGCCCCATCAGATGGGACGCTACTGTGGAACAGATAGCCCCCTGCCAGGGAGCACCACAGGCTCCAAGCTGCATGTGCTGTTCCATACTGACTGGGTCGGTCAAGGTGAGAACGGATTTCAGATGCAGTGGTTCGTTCATGGTAAGTAAGCACTGTACTGTTCTCTGTTTTATTCCTATTGTTTAACCTACATTTGTCCCCTCCCCATTTTATCCTTGAGGACAATAACATCTGCACATAGTAGTGACTTCAGGCTGGGCTTCAGGTAACTCACTCCGACATTGGTGGAAGTTGGAGAGATTAATCCTGCTGGGGTTCAGAGAGGAAGTGATGTCAAAGTGGAAAGGATGTGTGCAACTGCATCAGCAGGTGCCTTGCTAAGAGTGGGTAAGTGGAGTGCATACGAATGAAGACCAGTGTCTGGATAGAGCAACACATTGCAAGTGTTGCATAGTCTCCAAGGTATAGTGGAGCAGAGAGGCCCACGGCTCACCTTGACATTAAGCAGAGGAAGAATGAGAGAGCAGGGTAGATGAGAAAGAGCGGAAATCAGACCAGAAAAATGAAGGAATGGGCTGAAACATATAGGAGCAGAGAATAAGATGGATTTCGGAAGCCTGGCTCAAGTCTTGTACCTGCCAAACAGAGTGAGGGGAATACTGGGGAAGCAGACGAAGATCATCATTCTTCTTTTGATGAGATTTAAACCTGTTGTTTAAAATGACTCTGAGTTTTACCTCCTGTGGGCCAATCTATAAGGAAAGAATCCCAGAGAAATGGTTCTTTCTCTAAAAGGTAACCCCCAACAGCAGAGTAGTTCCAGGAACTTGCCATAAATGTCAATTCTTGGGCTCCACTCTAGACCTACTGAATTGCTCCAAAGGTTCAAAACTGCATTTTTCTGAAGCTCTTGTGATTAAAGCTTGAGCACCTCAGTGGTGGCTGGGCTGATTCAGCCCCCTGAGGGGCATCAGAGCAATAGTCCTCAACAGAGGTGGTAGTGCATTTCAGTCAATTGTAACGAGGTTGAATTGTAATACTACACCAGGACTTGGGCAGATG
This sequence comes from Zapus hudsonius, assembly GCA_004024765.1. Classification (NCBI taxonomy): domain Eukaryota; kingdom Metazoa; phylum Chordata; class Mammalia; order Rodentia; family Dipodidae; genus Zapus; species Zapus hudsonius. The sequence continues at coordinate 20,361 of PVHP010011377.1, read as the reverse complement.
TCAAGCCATGGTCCTCCTGTCAAAGCCAGAGGTAAACTTAGGCCAAACCCACGAGCGAGTGTGTGCCCTGGATGAGATGTAAGGGTTGATCACATTATGGTGTTCGCAGAAATCTCAGAGCTGCTACACAGAATTTCCCAATTATAAATGGTCTATTATCATGATGCCACCCTCACTACTTATGATGGAGTTACAGCCCAACAAACGCTTTATAAATTGAACGTATCAGAGTCCAAAATAGATATCAACTATCTGCCCACTGAAATATATAGCTTAGCGCATCTTACTTTAAACATGCCTAAAACACGAATGTTAATTTATGATTGGGTAAAAATAATCACGTAACCTGTACCCTATTTTTCATATAGTGTTGGATGTAACATTAAAAATTCTAAATATAGTTTGTATGGAATGCTTATCACTTTTGATGATTGTAAATTGATGATCATTGATAGCCTTAAGGCTGTAAGATGTGCGAAGGTGATGAACTGGAGACCAACTGTATTTATGTTAAAATATGAACATAGAGTTCTTAGTGCTAATCCACAGGGCTACTGTGGATTGAAATATGAAAGACAGACTATGAACTTTCAAAGCATATGAGCTTATTTGTGGAACTTCTGAACCTTCTTCTTTATCAAGTGAGTTTATGTTTAACCTTCCAGAGGTCAACTTATTGATCTACCAAATGAAAGCACTGGGTTGATCTGTCTCCAGCACTCTGTGGTTCAGCAATGTCATGATGCTAAGTAAACCAGAGACAGTCTGAAAAGGAAAGTTCTAGAAGTTTTCCCAGATTGTCAATGGCTAGAGATACTCTGGAAAGCATTATTTCTTAGTTTATGCTCACAGAATTATGATCACAGTGGGTTTTGTTTGTTTTCTTTTTTTTGTTTTGTTATGCATTTGGGGAGATCAGACCCAGGGCCTCACATATACTGTGCTCTAATGGTGAGTGTGTGGTGGGGTTCAGGGGCTCAGGGGTCTGGAGTGAGGCACATCAAGCTGAATTTTCAAGATCCTCTCAGTTGCTATTCCAAGCAAGAGCAACTTGTAAGAGCAAGGAGGAATGGGCATTGTGCCTGGAGAAATAAAGTGGTAAACAGACAGTATCTCCAGAAATGGGAGAATCCCAAGGCACTCAGATGAGTCACTGTCCTTAAAGATCTGCAAGCGAGAAATTGTCTCTGGGGACAGAAAGATGCAAGTTATGAAGTAAGTGCTCAGAAGAGACCAAGACTCAATACCTCAGGAGAGGGTCTACAATCCTTGCTCCACAGAGGAATTGTCAGGGCATTTAAACCTATGCTTGGGTTCCAGCCCACAAGAGATGGGATTTAGTTGGTAATTGATTAAGAGTTCTACCTTCTAATCTCTTCCTAAGCAATGCAGCTTTGCAGTCAGAATGGGAGAACTGGCTATATCTTTCTATTGAAGGTTATTCTCTCTCCTGTCCAAGGTGTTCCAGCCACAATGGCCCTAGGTCACTCCAAGGACCTTAATTACATGGCCATCCTGAGCAGTACGCAGCTTACTGTATCACTAGGTTCTTCCAGCCTTCATGCTGAACCCTCTACTGAAAGCTCTGAGTTTCTGTTTGACAAAGTGTTTTCATTCACTTCTATTTGGGAATCTGTCTACTTTAGGGAGAGAGTCAAAGACACTCTCTGTCTGTTTTCTTTTCCTGTTTACTCTTTCAAAACTTTTCCCCCAGTTGCTGAAAATTTGTTAAGCTCAGAGTCGCCAGACTTAGGCAATAATATTTTGTTATTTGGGACCAAAGCCAAAAAGAAATTAACTCTGTGCTGCCTACTACATGTAAATTGTATTTGATCAGAATCTTCTGGAAGGAGATTATAAGCAGTTTAAATTGGTACAAAATCAATTAGGATGTACTATAGTCATGCAATGTCATTAGTTTATGTTCTGTGTCAAAACTTTGTGACAACAGAGAAGTCAGGGTCAGAGAAAGGGTCATTAATGAGAATGGTCCCTCTTTTGTTTATCCACTAAAGGTAAATATCGATATTGATTATAGATTTAGACTGTCATTCTTGGGTTACTTTATTCTACAGGTAATAAAGGGTACTGTGTGACAGATCGGTGCAGGGATTAGGGACACAGAGCGACATGTACTTATCACTTGCTCACAAGGTTCAACGCCCACAGAGCTTATAGCCTACTGGGGTGAGGGGAAGGCCCTAACCAAATAGGCACACAAATAATCAAAACTGACCATTGCCATGGAAACATACAGATCTCAGGAGTTGAGGCCAGCAGTCAGAGCCTTATAGGAGAATAAGACCTTAGAACTAAAATCTGAAACATTGGTAGTAGTTAACTCTCCAAATAGAATCAGTACTAGGATTCCCGGAAAAAGAAAGAGCTTGTGACAAGAGAAGGGAGAGAACACGAGGTGTCTGACAAGCTCAGAGTGGCTAGAGTAAGTTCAAATGGTGCAGCCTTTGATGAGGCCCGAGAGCTGTGGCCACCACACATAAATCACACTGGAAAAGTCAGCCCCATGCAAATCCTCCATACTTGGTAAAACAGGTTTGAAGTAGGATCCCAGAGGGTTAGAACAGCATGATAAATTGTGGGATTCAAAATACAGAATAAAATGCAAAATACACAATAAATCCTAACAGTAGAGGAACACACCACTGAATACTGGTATGGTCTGAGAAATGCATCCTAGCATGTACACACTGAGACTGCAATGATATTCTCATGTAATATAATCAGTGGGACCCTATAATATCATTAATAATAATTAATACATGATTCTATTCTCCACTTTTAAGTGCAGCAGTAATATTCCTGATCGTGTCTGTGTGTATATGAGTCCCTATAATACATTAGCAGAAACCAAAATCAAAACAGAGGTTTCTGCATTTCCCTCTGTGTGTCTGCTCAGCATCACGGAGGGCCTGGGACCCCCACACCGCCCTGGCTCTGAGCTGCTCTTCTTCACCAGGCCTCAGCAAATGCTGTTCAACATCTGAAGTGTCCTCACCAGAATCAAGTCATACTTGAGGCCCTTTCTCTTGCTCTTGTTCAAATTGTGCTGTCAGAGCATCGACTGTGCAGAGACCTCACTCCACACTGACATCATTTCCTGAGCATGGCAGGTTGCGGAAGGAAGGATCCCCACACTTCTAACTCACAGACAAATCCCTTTAGCAAACGTGCTTCTTTGTCAACCACACAAATCTTTGTTTAATCAGAGCAAGTGAATCTCCACACGGGCTTTCTCTGTGGGGCTACTTGGGACGTGGATCTGGAGACTGAGAAGAGGCCACACTGTGGTGCCTTTATGCAGGCCCTCAAAAGGATCCCACCCTGGAAATAAAGAAGTGGTCACAGTGGCCCTGCCTTGCTAATCAGTCACTGGGCTCAGCATTGACAGCATTGTTCAGAAGCTGAATCCGGCTTTGGAGGCCTCCATTGGGTTGCTGAAGGGGGTATAGCCCTAGCCATAAGTTCAGTGAATGGGGCCTCCCCTCCAGCTGTGCGCACCCCTCCTCTCCTCTAGATGCTTGCTGAGGCCTCCTTTCACTTGGCAGTGGAACCCAGCGAACAAACAAGGTCAAGGAGCTTTGTCAGCAGAGAGTGACATTTGCAAAGGAAGCCAGCCCTTCAGCAGGGAGCAAGTAGGGGAAGGGCTAAGAGCATGTGATCAGGAGGTGATGTCACCCCAGGCTTCCACAAAGGAAAGTGTGATCTTTTCACTGGGGAGATAGATGACATCATCCTCCCAGATGGAGGCCATTCTATTTTATCTACTTTATAGCTAAGAATGAGATTTCTTAAGCCCAAGGGTTTTCAGAAATTGATTTGAAGAGAATATTTTTAAAATGTGATCGAGACTCAGTCTGAAAGGGACTTCTTGGCTGCCTGTGGACATGCTGCCGTGTTCCAGACGCTTCTAAGGGACTTGCTTGGAAAGCTTGCAGTGGTCTCTCCTGCTTCTCTTCAAGCTTCCTTCCAACTCTGTCTCCGAAGGGCTGTCAAGAATTTTTGTTTACTGTCGATCTTTCTGGGGAATTCCTTCCCATTTCTCATTTTTATTTCTTTTTGGGATTTGGAGATGTGAGCTGGGGTTTCTGGGAGTGCTCAAGTTTAATCTATTGTAAATCCATTTTTTTTTCCTGAGCACGGATGCTGGTGAGTCAGTTTCCTGGTCATAGTGAATCCGCTGGGCTCTGTAAGAAGATGTAGAGTGATGGTAATTCATGGTGCTTCTGTGGGAAGATATTTACTGAGAACACTCAGTCATTCATTCAGTTAATCGACATGTCAGGCCCAGGCACGGACTGGCATATAGAGTTTCAGTCTGCTCAGGCTGCCATAACCAATAGCACATGCGAGCCGCATAAACAGTGACTTTTCTCACAGTTCTGGAGGGTGAAAGTCCAAGGTCAAAGCCTTGGCAGAGTCGCTTTTCAGAGAGCTGGTTTCTTGCTATGTGTTCTTTAAGTGTCCACATACCTCTCCATGTATCTAAATTACCTCTTCTTATACTGACAGCAGTTAGATTGAATGGAGATTTATTCTTAGGAAATCATTTTGATTTAACTCTTTTGAAAAGTATGGATATGAGGGGGCATGTGTGCCATCCCAGCACTCGGGAGGCTGAGGCAGGAAGACGGACTTGGAAACCGGCCTCGACTACAGAGTAAGGCCCTCTCAAATAAACAAAATAGCTTTATCTTCAAGTGCAGTCACTGAGTCACTTTTGAGGTATGGGAATGAGGATTTCAACCATTTCAGCAGGGTCAGAGTCAAACCAATATAGCAGAGAGGTGAGGACCGCAGGGTGGTGTCCTCAGCTAGCAGGACAGGTAGACAACCAAGTATAGAAATCTATATGTACTCATTATGCTACGAGATCATAGGTAAGGACATGCTGGTTTCCCTGACAGTATGTGAAAGGCCCTTCAGGTAGTTTTCATGTTTGAGCTGAGACTTAGAGAATGTGCAAAAACAGATCAGACAAATATCTGGAGGAGGAAGAGACTTCTGAGTAGAAGTGAGGAGCCTTCAGAGATCACAGGCTTTCCTAAGGGAGAGCATCACAGCTTTAGCAGTTTCTGTGGATCTGAGATAAAAGTTCCACATTTCTGGACAATAAAAAATTAATAAAAAAATTAAAAAAATAAAAAAAATTCTACATTTCTACATTAGATCATGTGGTGCTTGGTGGTATCAGTACCCACAAATAGAGGATTCTAGAAGGAGCCTTGCTTGTGCAGAGGTAGTTTGAGTATACTGACTTTAAGATCTTGTGACATGTGTGGGCAATGGTCTCTCCATATGTATTAAAAATTAGACATTGTAAAGTGAATCATCTATTGGTCAATTTGGAGCTGTAGACAAAACCTATCAGCTTTTATGTCCCAGACTTCTAAACTAAGAAGTACTGCATTAGTCTTTGTCCCCTAGGTATGTTCAACAGATTTCAGAGAGTTGTAAAAAATTAAGAGCAGGACTGACTTGGGAGGTTCCTACGGTAAGTGGTCTTGGGGAAACAGAACTAGACTCACTAGATGCCTGATGTAGCATGAACAAAGAAAGAGGTAGAGGTGAGCAGAAAATGATAAGGAAAGCTGGACATAAGGCTACCTAGACCTAGGTGGGCTGAAAGCTGGCCAGCGGGTGTGAACCGCATACAGTGAGATGGCCACTGCGACTTTCCACGCAGGGAGAAGATGTCATGATAGAAAATGACAGCTGGAGAAATCCCCGATGGTGGTGATAGAGAGGACCTGAGGGAACCTTTCTGGGTTATAGCTGCTGGGAGCTAGGGATGAAGGTTAGCAATCCAGGTGGCTGAGCATCAAGGGGTAATGTTACAATGGGGCCTCAGCAAAAATCCTTAAGAACTGCATGGCTGGCACTGTGCTAAGTTCTCCTGGGTCATTCTCATGATCCCCTCTCCTAAGACTTTCTTCAGTGTTACAACTGTGACGCACAAGCATGGGTTTCGTGTTTGAAAATTATCTGTGGACCTTCTCATAATTTAATAATTACTCTTGTGACCTATCCTGAGCGTTCCTTTATTGTGAAAAAAAATTCACTTATAAAACAAAGTGGTTTTACAAATTGTCAGCCAAGGTGCCAGTAGCAAAGCTGGGCTGTGGGAAGCATGCTGTCTGGTCTTAACCTGTTATGGAGTCCTTCCTCTAGGTATGGAATCGCTTGCACAGTGTTCCTCCCTGCTAGCCTGTGATTGTCATAATGCCGTATAGAGAGGTCAGCACAGGTGCTCTCTGCCTCGGAAGGAACATTCTTATATATATATATATATATATATATATATATATATATATATATATATATATATATATTTGCAAACAGAGAGAGAGAGAGAGAGAGAGAGAGAGAGAGAGAGAGAGAGAGAGAGAGAGAGAGAGAGAGAGAGAGAGAGAGAGAGAGAGAGGAAATCCAGACACAGACGCCACCTTGTGCATCTGGCCTATGTGAGTACTGGGGAATTGAACCCGGGTCCTTAGGCACTGAAGATAATGCCTTAACCGCTGAGCTATCTCTCTAGCCCCTGTAGGAACGTTCTTTAAGATCAAGGATGCATCTTTGATGGACCGTGTCTATAAGCAAAGGTTGGGAAAAGACGCATGAGGAATAATGCCATGTAAGATAAATCTTTGGTTTAGGGAGAAATTTAAGAAAAAGAGACGCAAGAACCACTAGTTCTGATTAAATTCCAAATCTCCCTAAATGCTGATTAGATTTTTTTTCCATAATTATGCTACATGTGTAAATCACATTTGCATTTGGCCCATTTGGTATTTTCAGATTTTGTCTATGTGATACTTGAAAAATATCTTTATAAGGATGAATAATATAAGTATTCCCTAAATGGAATACTGCCTTAGTATACAAACAAAGCACAGACTTCTAGTTATGACCCTGTATCTAATTTGTACTTATGGCAAATTCTCACTTTTATCTCATTTGGAAAAGTAATTCTTAACAAATGATACTAACTCAAAATCTCACCAGTAAGTCAGGCACATCAGTGCATGTCTATATATCCAGCTATTTGGGAGGCTGAGGCAGGAGACTCCAAACATAAGCCTGCAAGTTTGAGACTAGCCTGGGCAATATACAGTGATCTTACTTCAAAAAATATATTTACCAATCATATCACTTTTAGAACAATAATTTTCTTTTTTTTCTAAGTCCTGCAGCTCTGTTTACTTCAGCTTCAGAGCTTTTCCAGAAAGTTCTCAGTGATCAGAGGCAATGTGAGGCATATGAAGCCATTTCACAATGAGTGAAAAAGCTAAATCCTGATTTTTTTTTTGCCTCCTTGACAACAACAGTAAATACACATATACACAGTTGACCTTCATTAATGTTGGCTCGAAGTCTCCAGCCAGGGCTTTTAGGTGTCTCACTTCCCAATTCCCATGTCGCTCCCGTTTGAAAAAGTTTGAGTTCTATTTCCATTGCTGCTCTTTAAAACAGTTATATATAAAAAAAACCTCAAACAACCATGACCTTCCAAAATCATATATTGTACAATTTAGAACAGTCTTTGATTTGGGGCCAAAGAGAGAGTTTTCTCAAATCTCTTGTTTGTGTTCTGGTTTCTTAGCAACATGCCTGATAGCAATTACACACACTTTCCAGAGGATTCCACACTTTTTTTGTACAATATGAAAAAGGAAACCACGGGGGTTTTTTGGTTCCAGTTTCAAATATTGTAGCAGGCAAAAATGACTCAACCCACATATAACCATCGTGATGCCCAAAGTGGAGTGTTAATTTTTGTCCCCAGACGTTTTCCTCTTTGAAAATGAATTAAATGACACCATGATTGTCTTAAGCATGTATCCAAGCACATATTTTATTTCATGTGAATGCTACTGTGAACCCAAAGAAGCTAAGACTAGTTGTCATTCTCTCATCAAAAAGTCTTCCCTGATGTAGGAGAAACTACACTGTAAGAGTTTCTCGATTTTGATGTTCTGCAGATACATCATGAATGACAACCACACACTTTGTACCTGAAATTTTTATCTCCTTCTAGTTATATAATTGCCACACAGGCTAAACAAGTAGATTTGGCCACCCAGGTATCCTTTTAAATCCACCATATTATTAACCATGATAAGATAAACTATATTGGGCTGTGAAAAGGAGCTAGAATATTATTAATGTTGATTATTTCTTGGTTTCAACGATAGCTAACTTATTAATACTCTTTACTCTTGATTGATGTTATGTTGAAACAATTTCAATGTGCATTAAAGATATTATCTCATCTCGCCCATAATTCTGAAATAGGCTTCATGATCCCATGTTGTAGATGAACAGAACTGAGTACGGGTCCCCAAGAAACTCAATACCTAACTGAGACTCACCAATCCAGTCAATGATAGAATCAGGACACAACCATACATGTGCTATCAGATGCCAGACCTTCTGACTTACGTACCTAGACTCTGTGCAATAATTTTCTCACACAAGTTTCATTGTACAAAAGAGACATTTAGTGTCTCTTAGATACAGAGAGAGAGATAGAGAGAGAGACAGAGAGAGAGAGAAGAGAGAGCAAGCAAGCACCAGGGCCACCACCATGTGGGTCTGGCTTATGTGGGTCCTGGGGAATTGAGCCATGGGCCTTAGGCACTGGAGGCAAGTGCCTTAACCTCTGAGCCATCTCTCCAGCCCCGGCAAATGATTTTATAACTAAATTCCCAGAAAAATAAACATTCATAAAGAAATGTATGACTTATTTCCCGTGTGAATAATGTTTTCATTCCAAGGGCTCATCACTAAATCACACAGTCCTTTTTGTCTTTAGGTTCAAGTAGCCATGAAATATGGAAACCTGCGGTGAGGTATACATTGCAAAGCAGAGGTCTGGCTCAAAATAGCTGTTGTTTTTCTACCTTTCCAAATAATGTCTGTTTTTGTTTGTTAAGTGTTTATTTTCAGGGAACTGATCACAGGATCTCACTTATGCTGGGCATGTACTATCCAACGGAGCTATGCTTCAGCCCTAACTCTTATTTGTTTATAAGTGTTTTTGGAGTCTCTAAATATGGCTGATGGGACTAACAGATCAGGGAGAAGCCACAAAATTATCTCATCTATTACCCAGGATTAATTACATGAGCTATTTTATAGGAGGAGGAGTTAAATTTAAATAAGAAAGGATAGTTGTCTCCAAAAATGGAATTGCTTGTCAAGAATAGACCTTGGAGGATGGGGCATGTTAGAATTTCATGAACTTAGTTCTTTGTCTCCCCTAAACTAGGCACGTTGGCTGCCTGTAACCCTGGGTGTAATAACAGAAAACAATCTTCCAGCTCAGTTTTGGACAAACCATGGAACATGTCTGTATCTGTGACTATAGTCTCTGCCACCATCTGGACATGGCCTTCCCCTGTCTGGTTCCAAATTTCTCTTTTTGAATGGGGACATTCATTATGCAGAACCTCAATCCATCTGACCCCTCCTTAACTCAACTCCATCTACAGTATATTAGCACTAGCCATGTGGTGGTGTCTGGGCTTGGCCCTGGCTGGAATGGAGTCACTTCCCTGTGAAGGGATGCTTGGGAATTGGAGGTTTAAGTGAAGGGTGGTTTGAGGCAGAGCCCTGGAGGCTCCTTTAACTTCCTCCTGGAAAGGATCATCTATTACAGTAATGACATTGAAAAACTGAAGATGCAGAATAAATACTTCTGAATAGAACTGTGTGTTGAACTTCTAGAATGCATGAAGTTTCCTCTGCCTTTGTCTGTTTGTAGGATTTCTTAAGGTAGCTATTAGAAATCTTTGGCATGGCTTCTTATTTGAGGGTGCATTTTTTCTCATTTCCTTGAAAGATATTTTATACTAAATTTTGTTTAGAAGAATCCAATAAATTTACAATTATCTGAGAATAGATATAAAAAGAGAAGGGGGAGCCTTACTTTTTTTTTCTGGAGAATTGTAAGCAAAGAATCTCTGCAGAAATATTTTTTGAATTTTGTTAGAAGGAGTAAATTAGAAATAAATTGGTATAGTTAGTGAAAATGAAAAGATGATGATATAAGATTTATTTCTCTGGGTTAAAAATGAAAGATTTTTATCCTTTCATATACAGCAAATTAAAATTTGTCTTCTACAACAGGGCTACCCTGCACTAATTCCTTTCACTACTGTACTAAGGTAAAGAACTTCAGTATTCGGTTCCAAGACATCTCAGAGAGTTGGATGACGATGAGCTATGAACATCTTAATTTTGAATACTTATATGACATCATAGTCACTTCCTAGCTACAGACAGCATTGATATTTGAATTCATTATTGTCCAAGTAAATTAATTTTTTACTATTATTTATTATTTATTATTTATTTTTGTCTGTACTGTTAAAAACTGACAACTTTACCCCAATCTTTAGAGGTCTAGAAATCAGTCAATTAAAACTGATCATCACACAGTTGGGGCAGGATTGACTTCTCCATGGTAGATATAACTTCCTAATGTTTTCTGAGTTCTCAAAGGAAATAGTACAGCTTCCCTGGTTTTCAAGCTCCTTGTTACCTGTTCGCATCCCACAGGCCCCACAAAAACAATCCTTCCCAGTAACTCCCGTCTTCCCTCCTGTCTCCTTCAGCTATTGATAAACCTCCTTGCTTTTTTAAAAGATTGATAATTTTATTTATTTGCAAGCAGAGAGCTACAGGAGAGACAGAGAGAATGAGCAAATGAGCTGCAGATGCATGCACATCTGGCTTTACGTGGGTACTGAGGAATCGAACTCAGGTAGTCTGGCTCTTCAGGCAAATGCTTTAACTGCTGAGCCATCCCTCAAACCCTGATTTTTTTTTATTAATAAGTAGAAATTCTGTATGCACACATCTTGTGTTGGTACCACCATTTCCTTCCTCCCTGTTCCCATTCCTTTGAGGCCCTATCTCAGTGGGATTGCTGGTATGCACCATGGGGTGGAGGGCTTTGAGTTGTGTGAGCAGCAGACAGTATTGGCAGGGGGGGGGGGGCGAGGGACAAAGCCTCTGGATATTCCCCCACCATGGCTCTTACAATCTTTCTGCCCCTTCTTCCACAAAGTTCCCTAAGCCAAGGTGGGTGAGTTTTAAGTCACTTTAGTGTTGAGCTCTTAAGAGTCTCTGGGTTTCTACTTAGGAATGTTTTGAGTATCCTAGGTGTCTGTCTCCATTACCCTTGCAAACCCGCTTACTTTTGTAAATAAACATTTCATTAATACAAGAAGTCTTCTAGTACAGCAAGGAGTTTTAACGTTCTAGACAAAAAACTGCAGTGAGGATCTCCTCTGCATGTTCTATCTTCAGGTTTTTTGCATGTGTGTCTTGAATCAAAAGAGCTTGAATACAAGCAAACCAACACTGAAACATCCATTATGACCACAGACACAAAGAGGCATTTGATGTGACCAAGAGAATTGGCCAGTGAGCACTTCTCAGGGTGCTAGAACACAGGTTGCAATGTTAGGTTATAGAAAGACTATCAGAATGTATGTCCGTTATTAAAGTGTGTGAGGATCATTGTTTTAGTACGCTGAAGTTTTTACTTTGCTATGCTTGAGCTTTGGGGCTTTTGTCATCCACTGCTGATTTCTCCCTCATGTCCCTCAGGAAACAGAGGACAGGGCAGAGATTTTTTTTGCTGTTCAGTGTCAGTAGCTTTGGACACACCTCTTTAAGCTGGCATCTTTCCTGAAGGTATTGGCTTCTAGACTGTAGTTTCAGGAAAATGATGGGCAAAGAGGTGGTTTAATGTGAATAATCTTAGGGTAATGTAGTATGAATTCTTTAAATGTCATGCTTCCCATCTTAATTGGCTTTAAGGCAAACATTTAGGAGATCCTTATTATATTTTTTGTACTGGGGTTTAAAAACTCATAGCTTGTTTTAGACAAAACAAAAAGTCTTAAAGGAGTTCTTTTTTATTTTTCATAATAGAACTTTAATGAAAAGGAAAGGTTTTTTTAAATTGTACATAATGAGTTACATTGTTTAGTGGGCCAACAATGAGTTGTTATCCCCAACTCCCCAATACCCACCTCCCCATCCCCAATCAGCTGGATAACCTCCTCCATGGGTCGTCTGGATCAGTCCTTGTGACAGGGGACCATGTATAGCCTAGTATTCAGCTGGGTTCTCCTGACCCAAGTGTGTTGTTACTGAGGGGGGACATGCCTCTGGATAGTCTCCCCCACCACGGCTCTCACAATCTTTCCGCCCCCTCTTCCGCTCAGTTTAAGGGAGTTCTTTTAAGAACAAAATGGTTAATCATCTGCAAAAGCAAGAGGGTTTAGCAAAGGCTTGTAAGTCTTCTGTGTTATGGGCTCTCTGATGCAGTGTGCTTCCTGCTGATAAGGTGAGCACTTCCTTCCAGCTGATGACTAGACTTTGGGAGGAAAATAAAATCAAAGAGATTATCAGTCACCAGTAACAGTTTTGTAAAGATTAACTTTAAAACTGAAAGGAAAACATCATAGGATTCTCTTTAAAACATCATTTAATTTGGTTCAATGGATGTCTTATAATGTTAACATATAAAATAGTGTTAAATTTGCCTAAAAGTCTATAAGAGGGTCTTTGTTTCATTTTATTTTCCAGGCTGTTAAGGTGATTCTTTCTTTAGTCATGAACAGAATAGTAATGATGGTAATGTTCATAGTGTCCATACTGTCCCTTCCATTTTAAAACTATTCTTTGAAAAATGGAAGGAACGGGCTGGACAGATGGCTCAACGGTTAAGGCACTTGCCTCCAGTGCCTAAGGCCCCGGGGTTCAATTCCCCAGGACCCACATAAGCCAGACCCACAGGTGGTGGTCCTGGTGCTCTCTATCTCTTTATCTCTGCTTGAAAATGAATAAATAAAATAGTTTTTAAAAAAAGAAAATGGAAGGAAAAGTCATAACAGTTTAATAACTTTCAGAAGGGCTCGTGCTGTATATACCTGGCTTCTAAGCTCTGTTGATTCTGTGCGCTATGCTCAATAAACATTTATTGAATTAACTAAACTGGAAAGTTACTTTACTTTTGCAAATTATAGAACCAAAAAGATGGTTACATTTTTACCAGAATTATCAGAATTAGCATCATTTTCTAGCATTTTATGGTTCCTATCACAAATATTACTAAATTGCATGTTCTACTTGGCATTTGATGGGAACATTGAAATAAAATTTGCTCACTTTTTTGAATCTTTTTAAGCTTCAAAAGTGGTGAGAGCAAGAAGGAGAAAAAAGAACATTTCAGAGATTTCATGCTTCGCTAGTTTCATTCTTTGTCATCACCACATATCTTTCCATTGTCAAAGGAAACACCAATAATATTAGAATTTTCTTCAAAAGATCCACACACTTGCTACTGAGGAGAACAGAAATAGAGTATTTAAAAATAAAATTTTGTTCTTTTTTTAAAAATAAACCTTTATGGCTCATTTTAAATTTTGGGAGCTGGGTACTGGGGTCTACAAAGCTGTAATTGTAATCTTGCAAAACGCCACTGAATGCCAAGAATCTAATATTATCATTCCAGTGTATAGTCACTAGTTTTAGGGTGTTAGTATCCTGTTATTTGCAAAGGAATTTACAAGGAAACCTAAAACGGTTGGAAAAGACAATGAAAAAAGTCATACAGAGTTTTCTATGAGTCATCCATGATTTTATAATAACGAATTAGATTCACTGGTGAACTGAAGCTAACTAAAAATGCAGAGATATGACTGATATCCAGTTTCCATTTCCTTCTTCATTTATGTGTATATAATGTGAAGTCAAGAACCCAATGGGGGGGGGGCATTGGGGAATTGGGGATAACAACTCACTGTTTGCCCACTAAATAATATAACTCATTGGACAATAAAAAAAATTAAATTTAAAAAAAGAACCCAAATGGGCTGAAAATATGAACATAATGGCTTCACTTACTTAGAATGTAATTGAAGGAAGTGTTGTGTTTTAAGGCAGTTGATACAGGCCACAGTGATTATAGTCCAACTACAGGAAGCATCAATTTATGGAGCTAATAGACTGAATGGAGCCCCCTAGAGCTGAGCAGTAATACTCAGGAGTTGAGCAATCTGCTGGATTTTGGCTACAGAAATATTTTCCATGTGTAGTTAATAGCAGGAAAAAATATTTTCTAATCTTCTTTGGCACTTATGTTTTGATGATATTCCCCACAGTCTATAAGCAATATCAGCACATCTATTTTAGCTGGCATTTTTAAGGATTTTATCCAGAAATGAAAGAAGAAACTTCATAGGACAGAGCAAGGATACTACCTTGAGCAGCAAATGTAAAGAGTGAAAACTCAAAGGTCTTCAGCTGAAGTTGGAGATAAACAATTTTAGAGGGCGGTGGAACTCTGAGCCAGAGTCACATTTTTGGTTGTTTTTGGTTTGATCTGGTTTGGTTTTGAGTCAAGGTCTCAGGTAGGTCCGCTGGCCTCCAACTTGCTATGTAAAGAAGGCTGACCTTGAACCAATCCCCCTGCCTCCACCTCCCAAACGTTGATATTACATGTTACAAACCAGTTATACAGGTTTCTGAATAGACAAGATTCTTCATAGACCTCAGCTTTTCTCAGCTGCGTGGGTTCTGTATTGAATCTTTGACTTTTAAAAAGCTGTATATTTCACCATACAGGATACATTTGTGTGGGATAGCGAGTAGACATGATTTAGATAATATAGCCTCTCCCTTTGGGGTCATGACTGTTTAATCTGGTTCTTATGAAAATCCACATTTATTCATAAGAGTGAAGACATGCTATTATTTTGAAACATGAAAACCCTTGACACAGGCTAAGATAAAATACTTGGAAAAGTTTATCAACAAAGAATATCCTGAAATAGTATGGGAGACCCAGAAATGCTAACAGAAAAAATGTTTTATTCATCTCCAATATAGCTATTGGAATGTAAGTCTTCTTTCTTCATTTATGTGATAATTTTTCTTCAAATGGTACGTCTATAAAATGTTCTGTCCCCCTCTCCATATGAGATCCCTCAATTCTTATAGAACAGGTGAGAACTTATAGGGTATTGTGGCCCCTTGGCATCCATAGGGGTTGGTTAGGAGCCCCTTCCATGTGGAAATCTCAGATATTCTGGTCTCTTTTACAGAATGCCATAATATCTACATAAGCCCACAAAGTCCTCCAGTATCCTTTATTTGATTATTTTATCAGTACTTATTAAATGCAAATCCTATGCATTTACAGTTACACTATATTTTGGGAAATAATAACAAGAAAAAGATGTCTATATTGAGAAAAGATATAAGGTTTTAAAAATACGTTGACTTCTGGTAGGTTGGTGCAGACCCTCTGGAGATGGAGGGCACAGCTAGAATACCTCAGTTGGCAACCTAGCTGTACCACCTTGAACCAGGTGACCTAAAGCAAGACACTTGATCTCTGCACCGATTTGCTTGTTTAAGAAATGCAGATAACAGCAGTGCCTGCATCCTGTGGACGTTATGAGAACTGAAATAGGACTTATCTATAAGCCAATGGATGCACCAATAGACAGCGGGCGTTGCTCACTCTGTGATTCAACATTGGACATTTGATTGTAATGATCTGTCCTAATTGCTTTCCGAGGCATGATATTTAAACCTTGGAAAGGTTAAGCCGCTGCCTTTTCCATTAGTTGGATTTTCATTTTGCTGGTATTTTGTGTTGTTTTGTTTATGTATAAGTTCCTGGGGTCAGAACCTATGTAAATTATTTTTTTACTGTACTTTGTGCAAACTTCAGAAATTTTAGCACTTCGAATTCTAGTTCTTAGATCTATCTGAAAGGTACTGAGAGAATTATGGCTCATCTATTAGGAAAGAAAGTAACTACCCAGAGACTGGAATCTTCTGTCCTGCTCTGCTCTCATAATCCGTTATTTTCCTACCGCATCATTCTCACCCAAGAATAATCAAGAGAGTCTAGGTGTGGTGGGAATAAGCCAAACATTGTTATCCAAAATAATGCAATCAATGTTTCTCTAGAAATAATAGAAGTAATTAGCTGTAATTGCGATGTTTTTCTTTACTCCTGTGGTTCTGGAGATTTTGCTAGACATGTGTTCCACCACCGAGCTGCGTTACTTCTCACTGCGTCATGAGAACACAATTCTGCTTTATTATAACTTTTATCCTGAAGGAGACGGTTAGCTACCTCCAGGGAGATAAATTTTTGACCATGTCCCCATTTCTGCAGCCACTTAGATCTGACTGAACCCTGCTATCTCAACAGGCTGTGGTGAGGAGATGACTGGAGCTCAGGGCTCCTTCAGCAGTCCTGGGTATCCCCAGAGCTACCCTGACAGCAAGGACTGTCACTGGTACATCCGCACAGCCCCGGGGAACAGCATTCAGCTCACCATCCATGACTTCGATGTGGAATATCATTCCAGCTGCAAATACGACACCCTGGAGGTAGGAAATGACATTGTTTCTCAAACCACTCTGCAATGTAGGGTGAAACTGGAGAGATGCCCACACTCTTGCCAGAGGCCAGCCCTGTTGGATTCTTAGATCTAATGATTGTCTGCCCTTCATAAATCATGGTAGCTGACCATAGCAGATGGATTAATGTGTTGGCATTTTCCCTCTCAGCAGCGTTGAAGGACTTGGCTCTGGGCAGTTCATTTAGGAGGCGAGGCCAGAAAGCAGCAGTAGGGAATAGTGTGAGCAGAAGACAGAATGGAGAGCCAATGGAAGGAGGGAGCCATTGTGGGTAGCTTGAGCCCAGTTTTCCTAGAACCCTCTGAGGGTTTTCCCTCTGAAGGATGGGTGATTGAGACACTGGTCCCCTAACTTTGATGCCCATTGGTGAGGAATATGGTTGGGATCCTCAGCACCCCACAACTCCAATCTGAGGAAGCACCCTTGGAGCAGGAGCTGGGGCAGCCGTGGTAGAGTGGACTGCTTCCCTGGCAGCAAGCTCTGGAGCTGCCCACTCGGATAGAGCTGCTGTCTGAGCTGGGTCCATTTGCCACAGGGCCTCAAGGCTGCTTTTACTACAGGGGGCTTGTTTTGTTTGTTTTCTTTGCATCTCTCTGTGTGGGGGGGGGTTCTGTGTATGCATGTTTGTGCATATATGCAGAGTCCAGGGGACAACCTTACGTGTCATCCTCAGAAATGCCACCCACCTTTATTGAGATAGTGTCTCTCAAGCCCAGAGCTCAATAACTAGGTCGAGACTAGCTGAGCACTGAGTGTCTATCCCCACCTAGCCAGTGCTGGGCTTGCAGGCATGTGCCACTGTTACGTGATGTCGGGTACATCTCCAGATGTGGGTTACCGCAGGAGTCCCTGGCCCCCTGCTAAATGAGCCTGTATCTCTGGCCAGCAGGAGACCTGGTTCAATCAGGAAAGGTGAGCGTGGCGGCTGGACAATCACACGCAGCTGGGAGAATGTCCAAGCAGATCTCAAAACCTTATTTTAGCATCCAACCTTATATACAATCCAGCGATGGGTTGCATTGCCTTATCTCTTACACAAAGGGGGCTCAGTAAACAGGAACACAGCTACGAAAACTCAGCCAGCAGGAGTAAAACCTATTAGCACTTGTAAACAGGATTTAGGGCTGTCAGCCATCCCCCCTGCCTCCTGGGGGGCACAGGTGTGCTCGGAACAAAGGCATGAGCTACCATGATCCTGGCTCTCATCCAGATGCATATTAAAACTTAGCTCTCAGATATACAGCCAGGCTGGGTCCGACAAGGTGAGTCCTGGGGATAGAACTCAGGTCTTCATGCTTCTGCAAGCATTTCACCAACTGAACTATCTTCCTCGTCTTTTTTTTTTTTAATGGACACTTAATACGAGGCATGTGAAGATGCAAAGTTTTCAATGCTACCCCAAAGGGTCATCTCAGAAAATTAAGATGATCATTGAGAATCTTGGGCCCTATGTTTTATTATAATCAACTTTGAGCTATCTGCAAATTTTTCATAGATCCTCAATACACTCAAAAAGTCCACCACCTCAGCTATTGGGACTGCTGTTGCTCATCCTTCTATGTGTAACAAATTCCATCAAGCCTGGTGTGTTGTTTGGTCTCTGTTTTGCTGTTTTATTCTTACCGCCACGTGCCTGGCAGAGAGTAAACACTTGCCACTTGTCATTGAGAAAAAGCAGCCAGATCTCTGAATGGCACATGGAAATGATGTCCACTTACAGTGGTTCACAATGAATGTTTGCAACCATATTTTTATTTGAATGCGAATAATCCCATGAGACAAAAGCACGATTCTGTCCCTGTGTTATCAAGGCTCAGATTAATGGTTCTTTTTGTGATCACCTTGGTGGGGAAGGGAAAACAGACAAAGTAAACCCAGTCACAATTCACTACTCCATGAAAGACTGTGTAAAAGCAGATGTGTGCAGCATGTGAGGGTTGAAACAGGTAGGCAGTACTGTATAGAAAACTTCAACTCAACAACTTAATTGAATTATAATGCGAAGTTCTAAACTGCCTCCTCAGCAAGTGGGTACAGCTACTAAGGATCACATTTAGAACGTCAATAAGGCTCCAGGAAGGAATCGAGCAGCAGAGCTGAGAAGGCACTGGGTAGACTGATGCCCCTGTCTTGGTGGCAGTATGGCTGCCATCAGATCCTAGCTCACAGGAAAAATGGGTTTGAGGAGAGAACAAGGCACCTCCCCAAATTCACACTTACAGCAGTCACCCAGGGAATGTTAAAATGGTTTCTCTTGCCAACAAGGATATTACATGGTTGCACAAAACTTAACCCTTACAAAGGGCTGGCAGCAGACCCTCCACAGCAGTGTGTGATGTTCCCAGCCCTTCATTTTCAGATGCCAAAGGGCATGTGATTGGTGCCCACTTGGCAAAATGTAAATGGGTTCATTGTGCTATGGGTTTCGACATATCCATTACGTGCAAAAGCAGAGACAGGAGTTGTTCCCTGCAAGCAGACTCAAAAACAGAGGGACAGAAGCAGGACTCCACAGTCAGCAGCCCTGGGGAATAGAGTCTTATGCCAGCTCAGAAGTGTTTGTGAGAAGAGGCGGCAGTCTGCTTGGAATTTATTTTTATTAGGACAAGCTAATTTTTCAGTGGTCTCCCAGGTTCCATCAAGAGCACAGTTTGGGGGAATATTCTAAGGCCCTTACTATCTTGGGAATTTTTTCCCATAAGACTGAAGAAGTAACTCCTGGACTTTGTTCTAAAACCTTGTTTCATTTCTCTGCAAGTATTCAGCTCAGATGAAAAATCCTAGACTAAAGAGAAGCTAAGGTATAGAAAGAGGATTTTCTTTCTTCCTTCCTTTCCCACTGATAAAATGTATTTGTTCATTTTGGTGGGAGTGTGGTCTAGGGCTTTCTTTCTCAGCCTGCATACTTGTCTTTATTCTGCTGAGCACAACCAGGCCTTGGGCTTGCTGGGATTCACCAAGTCTAAGCAGGAGCCATGTGTTTCCCTAAAAAATAAAATCACTGTCCAGAAAGTGGCCAGTTGCATAAAGCAAGCTGTGTGGTTACTCATAACCCTGGAATGCTGACTTGATTATCCCAACAAATGGAGCTACCAGAGCAGAAAGCAATGCTCAACACCGATTAAAACCATAGGCTTTGAAATAGTCTCCTTCCTGGGCATTTGCTAAAAACACGCTGTAATCTCTCATCAGCAGACCAATTCTTTTCCCTAAAAAGTTTAGTCATGAACTGTAATAGAACGAACCACACCCTGAAATTGTTTCCATCATTTTCCTCTTCTGACCATGGGCTAATTATTGGCTTTATTTATTCACGCCAAAAAAAAAAAATCACCATTCCATTGTTTTGGTCATGAAAAAGCAGAGCTGCTTTTAGGTCATCCTCTGAGAAAGTTCTGTGGAAAGCCTGAACCAGCAGGAGCAAGAGAGGAAAGAGGAAACCCACTCCCTCATGCAATAAACCAGGACAATTGCTTGGTGTGGGCGATTAGCACCTTCAGGCCTGTCCCTGTCCGGATAGCTGTTTGTGAGCTGAGCCCAGTGAGAAGGGAGGCCAAGAATGTCAGAAGTGGTTGTGTTTATTCTTCTGGAGGCTTCTGGGCTCAGCCAACTCATACCCATTATGTTTGGGATCTCAAGGGGATGCATGAGCAGGGAAAACAAAGATTGTTTTGCCGACGTGTGGGTTTTCTTTGTTGGTGCTCAGTGTTCTCAGGGAGGCTGTGCGAGTTGCTGGGCTCAGTGATGAGTTGGGGGACTTGAAAGTGGGAAGGGAAGGAGCTCTCAACAAGAAGTGCTCCAGCCCTTCCCTTTGAGAGAGAGAGAGAGAGAGAGAGAGAGAGAGAGAGAGAGAGAGAGAGAGAGAGAGAGAGAGAGAGAGAG
>PVHP010011376.1:0-45336 GCA_004024765.1 Zapus hudsonius | reverse complement strand
TATGGATCCTCCACGGTATGACTGTGGTGGCTCCTCTCTTGCCAGAATCTCAGGTATCGGCCTAAGGTCAGTTGGTAGGGTTAGATGGGCCCCAGCTCTCTCCCTGCATCCTGAAAAATACAAGCACAACCTCCATCGGAGAGTGTGATCAGTGTAGGTTAACAAATATACACATTTCTGGATTACCTAGATTCTATTTTTAGTAGCCTCCCCATCAATCGCTCCCACAGTGCATCTTGTCTTAGGAGCCCAAGAGTACGGGATCCGGTAACTATCGCCCTGAGTCCCAAGTTCCAGACAAGGGGTCCCCCTCACTAAGTGGAAAATTGGCCAAATTTGAAAGCTGTTGATTGTCTCCCCCAGGCCCAGGCAGGAGGAATTGCACAAGTGCTCCATTCTTGGTTTGCTGTTCTCTCCCAGTAGGGGGTGTGGTCAGCCTACTCATGACCTCAGATTGTGTTTCCTGTCAGTGGTCTCTGTTTACTCCAGCTGTTGTTGATCATTTTCCCCTGACAGCCTGTGGAGTGGCTTCTAGCACTACACTCACTGCCTTCTGGGGGCTGAATACCATTCCGGACGTTAAAGGATCTCTTGACTCTGGTCGATGGCATTCTGTGGTTTCTTCAGCAACAGGGTTTTGCCTCAGGCCTGGGGAGGGCACTCAAGAGCTTTGACAGAATTCTGTCATGTTGTTGGAATTTCATGAGTCGCTATTGGTCAACAGCTCAGTGAGGGAAGGAACCAGTGGATGGAACCAGGGATTGTCAGGCTGATCTAATTATTCAGGCTTAGACTCTCTCCCCTACCACTCATGGCCCCTCTTGCCAGATGACGCTCACTACTTACTCAATAGGTTACAATATGCTCGTGAGGATTTTATGTTTTTGAACCATATTTTTATTCAACAAATACTGAGTTTTCATTAGGTACAAGGTACCTGGGCTGTGTACTGAACAAAAACAAAAGAATAAGGAATCATTGTACCCTACAGGGATCCTTCCCCAAATCCAGTATATCAATATTTGGTGCTTTGTATCATCTCGAAATCCCTGAGGCCCAATTTGAGAGCACTCTCAAATTGGATTGCTTGGTGGAAGTTAAAGTTTAAAAATCAAAGTTAGCTACGAGAAATAGGACGAATATGAACAAATTTTAGGTTTTGCCTGAAGTAATGTTTTTAAATAAGAAGGTATATATGATAGTTTGTGACCCAGAAAAAAAGCATAATTTCGTTAGCTTGGGAGGTTCATTTTAAACTAAAATCATGTCATGGTCTAATGCTTTTAAATTAAACTTTTACTACTTAGCCATGTAAAGTATTTGATTTTTGAAAAGACTTTATAATCAAGTAATTAACAAAAATGCAAGGGCATTTATAAAATGTGGAGAAAGACTAAAAGGAACCTATCCAACTTTAACTCCTTTCCAATTGAAAGACTTTTTTTTTCAAGTTTTATTTTAAATTATATACTTTGCTCTTTCTAAGAGCAAGAAGGCGACCTTTCTCCCATCTCATCATAAAGCAAGGCGAAACTGTCACAGCAATAAATATTTACTGCAGTACGGATATGAAAATAGAAGTTTCTGTCATTGCATTCTAAGTTGACAGTCTTCTGGGTACCACTCTCGAGGATATGCATGGCTGTCTCCTAAGAAACTGAATTGAGAAAGTTGAGCAAGTAATGTCCTACTTAGTTTTTCTTTTATAAACAATGAAAAAAACTGCCCTTAAAAATATGAGGAGTTATACATGTGTTTTTCTAACTAGCAATCTTGTCCGTACAATAACACTGATGGGTGCTCACTCCTCAGACTGAGACAAGACAGGATAGGGTGACTGCCTGCTTCATGTCACAAACACACACACACACACACACACACACACACACACACACACACACACACACACACACACACACTGTTCTAAGTTCAGTTACTTTCTGATATCTCCAGAGTGATATCTAGCTGAGAAATTGCTTAAACCTCAGCCATCAAGGTTGCCTGCTTCAGAAAGAGGTTCTCAAGTGTGACCTTCATTTGGTATGATATAATGCAATTGGGGAACTCAAATATTTCAGAGGTTAAGGGTACAATTGACTGGGTCAAATATAATACTCTTGCTTTCATATCCAGTCCTGTACTTGTTCTTCTGTCTCAGAGTCCAATTAATGACCTCAAATGCTAAGTATAATCTGGGCAAACTTTGGTGAGGCTCAAAGGAGCCCATGTTATATGCAAGGTGATAATCACCTGCTCCAGCTAATTAACAGTTCAAGCAACAAAAATGCTATCACCTATTTTTTCTCATAAATGACAAAAAAAATTCTCCAAGTTTACTGTTCTAAGAAACGGACAGGCTATCATGAAGAGAAAGTTTCAGTATTAATTACCTTTCACATATTAACAACTGTTTGGGGTTTGGTGCACAATATTTTAATATGAGGAGACTTGTGATTATATTGACCTCTGAAACAATTCAGCACTACTTGAGTTTTTCTTTGGGTATGTGTGCATGATGATGATGATGATGATGATGATGATGATGATGTGTGTGTGTGTGTGTGTGTGTGTGTGTGTGTGTGTGTGTGAAGTCCATAAGCTTCCAGGTGTGCTGGGATCACAGAAGCTCACCTTGGCTTCCAGTTTTTTACATGGAGTCTGGGCATCCTAACTGAGGTACTCACACTTACACAACACACACTATTTACTAAGCCATCTTCTCTGCCCTCTACTTGATTTTTATTAGCACTGACTGTATTCCCTATCCGCTTTTTGAAAAACACCTCAGTTTGGGGAAAAGATTAGGGGATAATGGAAGAAATGCTTGTAGAAATTGAACTTGATAACTCTTCTATGTCCCTCCACAATGCTCCAAATACTGAGCTTAATAATGTGGAGCAGCATACACAGATAATGAACTGGTCCTTAAAGGAGTTCATGGTTCAGTGATGGCTACAGATATACATGTAAGCAATAGTTCTAGAAAGACCAGGATCAAGACAGTAATAGAGGTGAACCTAAACAGTTCCAGGCAAGGAAAAGATGAAGAAAATGTTTCTCTATCTAGCAGTATAGGGAAAATGTTCTCAAAAAGAAAGAAATTAGGATCAGGCATGATAGCAAGTGCCTTTAGTCCCATGACTCAGGAGGCAGAGGTAGAAGAATCACCATGAGTTCAAGGCCACCCTGAGACTACATAGTAAATTCCAGGTAAGCCTGAGCTAGAATGAGACCCTACCTCAGAAAAAAAAAGCAACATTAGTACTACTTTATATAGATAGGAAAATATTTTGAAAAGATATTTTAAAACCTGACTGAAGAAAGAACTGGAGCAAATATATTGAGAAGGGAAAGTTCTAGTCCTTTGGGGAAATTATTATAGACCAAAGCCTCTAGAAAAGAGCAACGTGGGAGCAATTGCAGTTTTTAATTTATGTTAGATTTTTATCTCCTATATGTTTTAGTTTGGTTTTGGTTTACAGAAAGTAAAGCATATGTATATGTATATATATATATATGATATATATATCATAACTCTTAGACAGAGCTATCCAAACATGAATGCTATCATCTGATTTCTTTAGGTGCCAGCTGTGATCAGATTGCTTTCCAGGGTAGTCCAACCTCTACGAGTAGATGAGCTGGAATAAGATACAAAGAAGGAAAAGGCATTTACTTCCTAGGGAAAAATTTTGTCCATCTGTTAGTCTATTCTGTCTGTGTGCGTATGCTCCTCAAGTAAACTCTAGATATGAATGCAAAAAATTGATTTTTGTGTGAAAATTTTACATATATAGAATGATATCCTCTTAATTTTTCCAACCATTTAAATATATTGTCTAACGACATAGCTCACTTGGTAGAGTATTTGTGAAGCTCTAGGTTCAATCCTCAGCACTGCATAAAACCAGGCATGGTGGCACATGCCTGTAATCTCAGCACAGGGGAATGGAAGTAGAATAAGAAGTTTAAGGTCATCCTTGGCTAAGAAACAAGTTCATGGCCACACTGGGATATATTGAAACCTTGTGTCAAAAAAAAATTAAATAAAAATAAGTGGATGTAAAACCAGACAAAAGTTATGGTTGTTGAAAACAGGTGGTTTGTGGGTTATAACTGGTGATCCCTAACCTAAATTATTGACAGAGTGGACCCATTGAATATGGTGCTGTGAAAGCCTTATATGGATTTCATGTATAGGCTCTCTGCATGTCATTAGTTTCCGGCTTTAGATGCTGCTGTGTCTGCTACTATACTAATTGTGTCACCTCTGTTACTCAACCTGTAATTATCCTAATCTTCACTGTCCACTGTCAATAGGATACACACATTGCTTATTTAATCTTGCAGCTAGCTTGTGCTGTTTAACTTACAATAACATACAGGCATAAAGCATTTGTTCATGATGACATGGTTTTTAAAAGTCAGAGGCAGAATTCAAACCTGTTTAAGAATTGAGTCAGTTCATTAAAAAATATTTAAATTCTTTCAAAAGAATGTTTACAGGTATAGTTTCTCACACTAATGTTAGTCAGTTTCTTTGCTTGTTTTGTTTTGTTTTTGTAGTGCTAGAGTTTTAATTTATAGCTTTTTACGTCCTAGCAAGTAATATGTCACTGAACTGCATGTCTACTCCTCTGAAAAATGTTCTTTTCCCAGATTTTCTCTCATAGGCAGTTGACTGTAATTGGTTTTTACTTTCATTCTTACTCCTTAAAATCATCTTTGGAACTAGACTTTCTCATTCCCATTCAGTGCTACTTTACCATTATGACGCATTGGCTTTCTAAACATCATATGTGAAATGAAAGAATTATATCGATTAATTTTGCTAAAAGTTCTTAACACTATCATAAACAAAACTGGACTGATATCAGTAATAATGTCAAATGTTTTTTAAGCCAGGCGCAAGGCATTAATCATTTAATCTTCAATATCCCTATAAAATGGATAGTTTTTTTTTTTTTTTTTTTACTTTTTAAAGAAGGCCAAAAGTGGATCCTAGAGAAGATATACAATTTATCTAAGACTGCAAAGCAAACCAGTGGCAGAGACAAATTTTGGGCATAGATAATCTGACTCCTAACCCTACATACTATTTTGGGATAATGAGATACTTAGTAATAGAAATTGATAAAAAGGAAGAAAGAGGAAAGGGGAGGAAATTAAATAGTTAAATTGGAAAGAAAGCCAGTGGGAGTTAAGAGACCTAAATCTTACATTTGACTGTTTAAAGAGCTGATGAACTTAGGTTTTTGAGTTCTTTGACCTTCTCTGATTCCCTTTGTGCCATCTATACACTGAGTCTTTGACTCAGATGATTTGCATGAAATCTATTTCTATTATTCTGTGGTTTTATATTTAAACAGCTCTTCACCTTTCTTTCCCTCCTTAGTGACAGAAAAGTACTTCTGAAACCTCACGCTTCAACATGCAAGCTTTCTTTGATTAGTTAAAATCTGTACTATTTAAGTGAAATCAAACACTGTCAAAACAGATACTTTCTGTCTACTGTGAGTTGAAGTGCGTGGTTCCTTAGAGAATGCAAGGTTTACGGTACTGTAATCAGCTGAGCCATGGACTCTTGGAGAGGAAAAAGAGCATTTCCTGAAGAATCACAATCAGCCATGGCTAGCTTATTTTACAGTTAAAAGCCAAATGAAAGAAGCCTAGAGCATATTGAGCCAGAAAAGATTCTATGTTACTGACAGGAGCAATAGACTCACCCCCACCTCATCAGCACCTCCTCTCATTGAAAAGACCCTTGGGTACCCTTGTTCCCTGCTCTGAACGGAAGCTTGTCTTCGGCCAATATAGCTCATGGAGGGTAATGGCAGGTAACCAAGCAGAATTAATCAATTGTTAGTGCTTAATAAATAATGAAACCTCACTTGGCTTGTTCTTTTTATTTCTTCTAAAAGAGTAAACAGTGTTGTTCTTAAAGTTTGTGGGATTCTGTGTAGTCATCATACCCTTGCTCTATTATTCTCTTTTGACATTCAGATCTTAATGATTGAATGGATAGAAAAAGAGCTCAGGAATATGCTTTATGTCACATTATTCAAGATGAATTAAAACTAAGTAGCATGGACTGGAAAATTGCTCAGTGGTTAAGTGAGCTTCCTATGCACACCTGAGGGTTGGAGAGACCTGAGATTGCCCAAGTTCAAATCTCCAGAACCAATATGAACAGTTGAGTGTGGCTGTACATGTCTGAATTCCTACTCCTGAGGGGAGCAGAGACCAGAGCATCACCGGGGCTCACAAACAGCAAACTCCAGAATCAGTAAGAGAACCAGCATAAGGAAAAAAAGGCAGACAAGTGATGCAGGTGAGCACTTGGAGTGTGTCGTCAGCCCATGCATTTGTATAAAACAGACACACCACAACCACCACCACCACCACCACCACACAATACTATGTACATGAAAAAAAAAACTAAATACAAAGCATATATGGCCAATATCTAAGGCAAATCAGGTTCAGCTTATTTAATATAAATGCATCAATGTATATTTATCACAAGTATGCAATTTGAGATAAATTCTGAACATTGTCTTAAAAATGATGAATTGTAGTTAATTTAGTATAATTAATATTTCACATTAGTCTATAGTAGTTTATCAACACTTCCATGTATATCATTGTGTTAGCATAATTGTGTTATAATTAAGTTATGCAATTTCTTGACAAAATTATATAGTCATAATTCTTTTTTTTAAATATTTTATTTATTCATTTTCAAGCAGAGAGATACACAGAGAGAGAGAGAGAGAGAACGCACACCAAGGCCACCACCTTGTGGGTCTGGCTCATGTGGGTCCTGGGGAATTGAACCCAGGGCCTTAGGCACTGGAGGCAAGTGCCTTACCCACTAAGCCATCTCTCCAGCCCAGTCATAATTCTTATAATAACTAAGAAGAGTACAATTTAAAGTACTACTCTTCTTATGAGAACATATAGCTTTGAGGTCTCAATAAAATGACCTAAATAAAAAGATTTCAATGCAAATCACAGTCTTCTTTTTCCTTGGTGACAGATGTTCCTCAGGAACATACTGTGGAACACCCCAACATATCAGATTATGCCCAATTCACCTCAGAGTAACTCTAGGCTCCACTGACTCTGAGCCATGGGATCTGCCTTCCTCTGTGTGTTATTACACCTCCATAGTAGAGACTTCCCTCTGTTGAGTCTCAGGACAAAAAAGGGAGGACAAATTCAAATTCACAACACTAAAACTCTCAGAATAACCAAGCTAAAGTTTGCATTAGAAAAGAGAGATAAAGAAAATTTGGGGAGATGCAGTAATATGACAGAATTTGGTGGACAAAAAAAATATGTAATCTATTAGCAGGTAGATAATAACGTGGACAGAAATTGATAGAAAAAGTGAAAGGATAGTATGTAAAATATTGAGTAACAGTCATCATGCTAAGATAATGAAAAACCAAATCCAATTCTTAATTAAAATCACTCAAATATAATTTACAAGAATGTGACATTAGCTTGCCCTAAGAAGACAGGGTTGTGTCTTTATAGTAGGGCATACCCTCAATAGAAAGTGACATGTCCAATGAGCCAGTGAAACTTATACATAATATTAAGACAACCCTGAAAGGAAGAAGGAATTCAAGGATAAATTTAAGAATAGACAGTGTTTATAGTAGATGATTTTGTAAATGAATTTTGTCCAGGGTTTACTTACATTTGAATTTCATATAAGCAAAAATAATTTAATATATGTTCCAAATGTTAGAATATATTTAAGTATGTCCCAAATAGAGTGACACATGTGTTAAATGTGACAATGGAAACTAAATTGTGGGATCTAGTACAAACCAGAGGTCCAAGCTATGCCATAAGTGAGCTGAGCAATAATTTCATTCCATGTGGAAAGACTAAACCAAACTATTATTGATAGTTTGACTGGATCCTTTAAAGCAGCCTTAACCTGTCCATCTCTATGTTTTAAAAATAGATATATTGTCCATATATTCCTATGCCTTGGGTGGGCTTTGTCCCCTATTATGGTTTGAGTAGAGATAATACATTTTGACTCACATATTGAATGTTTGGTCCCCCATGTAGGCACTATTTTGAAGGGTGTTAGAGAGGAGATGTTAGGAGATGAGTCCTCGCTGAAAGAAGTACATCCCTGGGCATCTGCCTTTGAAGGTTATACTTAAGCCAAGTATAACCTTCATCTCTCTGCTTCCTGCCCACCATGAGGTGAGCAGCCTCTGCTACATGCTGCTTCTGCCATGACACTCTGCCAGTCTACACAACCCACAACCAACAGAGCCAAGTACCATGGACTGTGTGTGAAAGTAAATAATTCAGTCAATAATAAGATCACTGGAGTATGTCATTGACAATATTAACATATTATTCTTGAGAAAACAGTTAATTCTCAGCCTACTTTGGCTTCCTCTTGTGTCTCCTATTCCCACACATGCACTGCCACATGAGGTGATACAACCAGGGAGACTTCACCAATACTCATGATACACTGTTTGGACTTCCAGCCTCCAAGACTGAGACCTAAATGGTTTTAATTCTGTACATAGCCACCCTTGGATACCATATTATAGTAACATAAAATGGGCCCCTGATAGAGGTAACTTGATTTTTTTTCTCATGAGCTATATATGGAAAGGAATTGAGAAAAAAATAAAATCTAAGCTACTCTGTGCAGCAGATACTGCACAGAGGTTCCCACTCACTAGATAGTCTTTAGTCATCACCAGGCATTTTTAAATCACTATACAGAAAAGAAGGGATTCAAAGAGAAAATTTATTTCTTCAATGGCAAAACAAGAACATTAACCTGTTTCTGCTTTCCTGGGTTCATTCATCTCAGTAACTAGCCTTCTGTAGGAAAGTTGGGCTGTATTGAAACATTCCAGCCAAAGACAAAGATTTGGTCCCCATACAACCAAAGAAACAAGACCTACCAAGGACCTGCAGGCCTTAAATGGACACGTGAATTTTCACAACCATAATAACAGTGCAATAAATACCACAGAAGCAGGGAGAGTCTCAGATCTCTGTCAGATGAGCCACAGACTTCTTATCCCCTTCATGCATGAGCACTGCATGATTAACAAAAATACTAATTATGTCAATTTTATAAGACTTTAGTCATTGGAAACAGCTGCATTCAATATCCTTATTTCACATTATAAGTCAATGTGAGGCACTGTATGCAATATTTAATTCTTTTTTTATTATTAATTTTTTATTGTCCATAATGAGTTACATTATTTAGTGGACCAACAATGAGTTATTATCCCCAATTCCCCAATGCCCCCCCTCCCTACCCCCAATCAGCTCGATATCTTCCTCTGTGGGACTTTTGGATCAGTCCTTGTGGCAGGGGACCCTGGATAGCCTAGTATTCAGCCCGGTTGTCCTGGCCCAAGTGTGTTGTCACTGAGGGGTAACTGAAAACACTTTTCACCCTGATCCTGAGAAAAGAATTTCTATTTAATTTTGTGGGAAATCCATTAAAAAGTATTCTGATAAGCTTTACTAGAAAGGATACATATCTGTACTATGTTAGTTCATCATAACTCCCTAGAACGTAACAAATTGCAACTAAATACAGTCTGACAAGGAAAGGAAAGATCATCTCAGTGTAATTCTGCTTATTTACAATCAAGTTAACTGCTAAGCTGGGGACACGTAAATTGAACCGAATAAAGGCTTAAGTGAAACATGGGCCAAAACTAAGCAGAACAGATTACTTTTCAGCAAATAATGGCAGAAAACTGAGACAACTATATTTTATTTTAAAAACAAAGAGATAGAAACCCGGGTTATATTTTTTCTCCATTTAAACAGTAAGCATTACTCAGAGGCTTTGTTGTGACCAAGAAAAATCCACATCTTCTCAAAAATCAGAGACCAACTCATTCAACTGAGATGGACGTCATGTAAACCAGCTCTTAGCTTTGCAAATCCAGTTCACCCAACTCCTGATGAATCTCAAAAGCATCATAGCTATCAGTCCCTCCTTTCTAAAACTTCTAGAAATGATGACACATCCACATTCCCCTCAGGAGCTATCTTGGTAGCTAAGCACCACAGGCGTCATCAACATTTCAGTATAACCCATCTCAAAACTGTCAGCTGTTTAAAAGAAATCCTGTGAAAATCTAACATAAATAGGAAAAAATAAGAAAAATGTGGAAGGGCAAACTTGAATATAAAAAATCAGCAAGAGTAATATGGTCACAGTGTTTGGTGTGTATGTATTGTGGTGCATACGTGTTTGGTATAGGCATATATGTACATATGTGTGCATCCCAGGAGCAGGTCTGGAGGCCAGAGGAGGATGCCAAGTGTCCCTCCTCTATCACCCTTCTACCTTATTTCCTTACCCCAGGTTCTCTCACTGAAACAGAAGCACATTGTTTTTCAGTTAGGCTGGCTGACTTTTGAATCCAACACCTCAGCTCTGGGTTGAAGGGCATGATCAGCACTGCTGGGCTTTAAATGTGGGTTCTTGGGGATTGAGTTCAGGACTCAGGTCTTCATGTTCTTTCCCAAGATGGTCAGCTTCCAAGATCTCTATAGTTACAAAATTTAACCTGAATATTAAAATATGTTGTCAAGCTATTTAGTAACTCTTGTTTGAAGTTATCCTTGGCAGTTTAGTCACTCATTTTTCAATGAAATCTCAATTCACTTATAGATACTTATGTATCTTCATTGGTACAATTATACACTGATCCAAAATGGACCTCAGGATGGATCTATGGGAAATTTTGCCCCATTTCAGTATCTATTAATTTATCTGTTAGCTATGCTTAGTATCACAATGTCTTTTTCTGTGATGACACACAGAAAGGTATAAAAATATGTTAATATTAAGACAGCCAAGATAGAAAGACCCTCAGCTGTGCTTTGTAAAGTGATTCACTGTCCTCAAGAGGAATAAAAATCTTTCTTGTCTTTTACTTTCTCAAGCCAATTCTAGAACCTTCTGATCGACCCATCCTCCATCTACCACAGTTCCATATTTTAAAATAGCATGCCTGAATGAATTCTCCTTTAAATTTTCTGCTTAAGGGGGAAAATAAACTTCCATAACTTAACTAGACAACTTTTTTAAACACAAGCCCAAATGCTTTCATGGCAGGTTAGAGAAATGAAGGGGAGAGTCTATTTTGGGCATCATATTTTTCCTCTATCCCCTTGTCAGCCGGAAGAGGTGCAAGCCATCAACCTGTCGTCCGTCCCCCCTGAGCTTCCAGATGCTCCATGCCATCTGCCGGAGTTAGATGTTAAACATAACACTCTCCGGGCTTAGGTTTCACCAGAGATTACCTGAGAGCAATCTAATTCAAAAATCTATGCTAAGCACTTGATTAAATATTCTGAATTAGACAACTATATTTAAAATATAAGCCTGTGGGGGTGCAATTTTCCATGAGGAAATCAGTCTTCTCTCACAGAGGAAACTTATGGGAATTCATCATGCCTAATGCCCTTTGATAACCACTGCCAAATCCACCATGAGACCAGCCTCTGGCACCATACCTACCATCTGCCTTCTTACGTGTAAAGATAGATGAGGTCTCCTTATGTCATCTTTTATCATACCCTCTCTACTCGATGTGGTCCTGCAAGATCAACATCACCTGGGCAGAACCTCTGACCCACAACCCAGAGAGAGCCTTCATTTAGTGGGTCCCAGCAGATTCACAGGCACATGGAATGTGAGAAACCTTGCTTTGGTCTGCTCAGGGCTTTCTCTTAAATACTATCTTTTCTCTAAAGAAAACTATATTCAAAGATGAGATTTTGGTAACCTAATTGCTAGACATACTGGCAAAAAGGCAAGTGAACATTATTTTAATAAAATGATATGTGTAAGCAAATTTTGGAGCAAAAAAACTTGAGAACTAGAACTAAAAACTTCTTTTTGTCTTAATTGAAGCTTTGTAAATCAAAATGCTGAATGAATGAAACAAATGTATTCTTAAATACAGAGAAGTATCTGTTGCTTTGTGCAGTTCTCTGAATTTCTATGGTCCTCTAAAAATGAGGTGTTCTTTTTCCTCCAGAGCATTCAATAATTTTCTTTACTTCATCAGTATTTTGCTTACTTCTGTGCCCCTGGTTGAAATATCCTTCAGTGTTTTGCTTCAAATTCAGTCTCATACTCAATAAAATCATAACCAGTGGGAGATCCCTGTTAAATTAACTTCTGGACATCACAGCTCTGTAGTGTAGTGTGGAAGTCAGTTTCTTGTTG
The DNA here is from genome assembly GCA_004024765.1 of Zapus hudsonius. NCBI lineage: Eukaryota > Metazoa > Chordata > Mammalia > Rodentia > Dipodidae > Zapus > Zapus hudsonius. Next base: position 33,071 of record PVHP010011376.1, on the reverse strand, counting down.
CTGGAACAAAGACTCAACCAGAAACAGCTTTTGGAAGAAAAGTGTATACTTCAGGCTTACAAATTCCAGGGGAACATCATCAATGGTAGAAGAAGCTGGCTCACTTCCATAGATCCAAACAGAGAGACACAACCAACAGCCAGATCTCCAACAGCTCTCCACATACCTTAGAGCTGGACTCCAAGTCTGCCCCCAGTGACCACTCCAGCTGGGCGTCCATGACACAGTTCATTTCTTAGTCAAAAACACCAGGAGCTATGGAACCATACATTCAAACTACCGCATGCAATAACAGTGCAATCCTCATCTTCCAGATAAGGAGATGATTTTTTGAAAGGTGTAACGATTGAATGATCATTTCAAGGTCATAAAACCAACAAGTAAATGGCAAACCTTATACTCATAGCCAGTTTCAAATTTAATGTATAAAGAAATTGTTTTACTACCACATCAAAAAAAATCAACTAAACAGATGATTCTTTGACTGAGCCTTTATTACACAAATTTTTGCTTTTAGTTAATAGCAATAATAATAACCTAATAATAATAACAATAAGAATAATTAAGTCCAAATGCCTGTACATGAAATTTCCATCTACCCCATATTTGATAACATGCATTATGTGTGAGCATGAGTGGGTGCTTTCATGCAAAGTGTGTCCAAGGACTGTAGGCCCTGTTAGTAATTCCATGTAGCTTCCTTTCATGATCCTTTCAATGGATGCTTTTTAATGCTCAGATAATTTTTGCACTGCATTTGGGAAACAGGAGTTTAGCACTAGCCATACTATGGAGAATTTCGTTTCCCACTTTTCTCCTTTGGGCTGAGCAAAAGCCCTCAAGGAAAACCATAATGTGTAGGATGGTCTCAGGATCATAAATATGCAGCTCCTGGCATCTTTAAAGGTTGAAAGTGTGGATTTTTTTCAGCCATAAATAAGTTGTAGATTTACTTTGCGAACTTGGTTGTGTATCTTAACTATCGTCCATCAAACCATTTGGCTATTTAGAGTGAAGTGAATGGAAAATTTTCTCCTAGGAATAGAATACATTTAAATACTGTTTCCTAGATTTCTTCTGATTCACCTGTATTTAAGAATTACTTACAAAATTTCACAATTTGATTAAAAATTAATACGACAGCTGTAGTCAACCAAAGGGGAAAGGCCCCATAAATAATACATATGGCAAAATACCTAAGGAATAAGTAATAAGTTTAGATTCAGTGTAAATTATTAACAAGTAAGAAGCATGTGTGATTCTGTTACTTGGCCCAAGTTTGGGACGTTTCTGCTTCTATGAATTTGGCAATAGGTGTCTGTACAAAATCCAAGGTGAGAAGCCAGAAAGTTTCAAGAGTCAGGAGGGAGTGTTTAAAAAGAAATGATTTTTTAAACATCTGCCATCATTTTGGAAAGAAATGTCTCTTGGAATTTCTTATTAAAAACCTCAGAGTTGGTATGAAAGATGCACTTCACTCTTAACCGAGATGGACTTCGTGTTCAAGGTTTTACATACATCATCCTCACAAGATCTTAAGAAATGGATTCCCTCACTGCAAGAGCAGGGTCACTTGCACAGCAAGTGCTGGTGCTGACTGCAAGAGCAAGTCAGCTCTCTTTAAAAGATGAGGAAGCTGTTACCATTTGTGTGGCTTAAAAAAATCATCCTGGATGGAGGAAGACAAAAGGACAAAAGGAATGGGATCAAAATAGAAGGACTCAGTGAAGCAGGGATGGGGGAGGGGCAAAAGAGGTTAATAAAAGGGAATACAGTCAAATTACAGTAGACTCATGTATCAAAATCCTCAATAAAAAATTAATATGCCAGGCATGGTGGTGCACGCCTTTAATCCCAGCATTTGGGAGACTGAAGTAGAAGGATTGCCATGAGTTTGAGGCCACCCTGAGACTACATAGTGAATTCCAGGTCAGCCTGAGAAAGAGAGAGAGAGAGAGAGAGAGAGAGAGAGAGAGAGACCCTACCTCAAAATAACAACAGAAAAAATAAACATAAATTAAGAAGCAGCCATTTCATTGTTGAGAGTGAGATTAGTACGTATAAATGACACATGATACCAAAACAATACTTGTATATCTAATGCAAATTTGTGTTGAAAAAATTGAAGTAGCATGGAAAAAACAACCTGCCAATCATGCTTAAAGACAGATTGTATATCCAATTCTTCACCTGGCAAATCATACTAAATTGAAATATAGTTCTGCTAAAAAGTTGGCAGTGCTTTATATGTGTCTCCCGAGCCTCTGGTACTATGCTTCATGACTGTGGGCAGAGAATGAACCCCCTTGCATTTTTTTGGTTATGTAGTAGCTCTCCCCAATGGGCAATTGGTGTACTACTTATGTGTATGTGTGAACTTGTCTTCAAACAAACAAAAGCATCTGTGATTTTAAAGAGACCTTTCCTTTCCGATGTCCCTTCTTAAAAGGCATCTCTGAATCCTGTGCAACTGGACCAAGGGCAAAGAGTCCAGGTTTTTCTCCAAAGGCAAATGGACATTTTTTCTCTTTCTTTTTCTCTTTGTGTAACCGCTAATTGTACACATATCACATTAGAAAGTTCTGTCTTTCTCACTCCCCACTGTGGAGCATCCTAATAGGTCAGAGTCAGCTGTGAAGGGAAGCAAGGGAAAGGGAGTGAACAACCAGTACAATTAGGTGGGTTTTGTTTTTTGGTTTTAATTTTGATTGCTAACTTTAATACATGAACATATTGCAAACTAGTCATATTCCCAGCAGATTATTTTATGATTTTATTTCCCTCGCCCTCACTTGCAGACAGACAGTTGTTCGACATTGACCAATACGCCGCTGTCTAAAAGCTTCATCCACCACCCCCTCTAATGCCTAGAACTTTCTGGATCTGCCAGCAAAATCTAATTACAGCTGAAGTTGTTTAACCTATTCATGCACTTGATCATACTTTTTAAATGTCCTAGAAGAATTGCATGTGGTGAAATAATTTTGACATTGATATTTTGTTTAAGAGTTCCTCTAGGAATGAAAATCTTTTGAGCAAACCTGTACTGTGTGCTGAGGGCAAAAAGGTTTTTAACACTAAGAGAAAATACACCAGGGAGATGTATGTATGCTGATTTCTGTGAAAGACTTCTTAATTCTAGGCGTGAGTAGAGGTCAGTAATCTCTGGAACTGCCAGTGTAGAAAAACCAGAGAGTACCACATCTTTTTAAAGAGACTGAAATATTCTTAGAAAAATGAGAGCATTTCCTCATGAGAAGGCCTATAAACTTGGTGTGTGGCTCCTTCCAGGGAGAGAAATCCGCCACAAGTGATAAAATATAGCAAAATAGATTGATATTTTTTGAAAACTAGATATTTCACAGTTCAATTTAGTTACAATTCCTTAGATGATTTGAGAATATTCCATGTATACAATTAGGATTATCTATTACTTTTTTTGGAAGTGCAATGGCATCACAGGTAGAATACTATGTGAGCTTGTGCATTTCATAGCTATGTCATCTTTGTGACATCACGTCAAGATCTTATCATCCGGAAACTAAGCATCACTCTGTTACAAGCATTGAATGATCTGTCAAGTGTCTACCATAGTTACTAGGACAGAGAACAAACGCTTTAAATGTCAGTCCTTCTTTTCTTCTCATTCTATAACCTCGATATGGAAAATGCACATGAGAGACTTGAAAACTCAGAAAAGAGACAAAGGGGAGAAAGCATGATTTTCTCAATCCAAAATCAGCCAAGAAAAACAAGGAAGCAATTACAGAAATAGATGGAGGTGATCTTTTGCATAACTTATTTCTTGATTTGCCAACATTAATCATTATCTCACAAATCCAGAAATGACTTTTAGTTCAATGACCTCCCGGCCACCTGTGCTGTTGCTTCTTTGATGTCATCAGAGGTCCAGGGGAATAAAAATACCTTGTGGCAATGGAAGAAAATGTACCCCAAAGTACCAACAGTTATGAACCTCAACAGTTTCAGTGTGAGTTCTGCATTTGTTAATTTCTCTTGATCTGAGGAAAATTACTTTTTCTGTTTCTCATAGATTTCTCCATAGCCCAGGTAGTCATATACCTACTATACCCCCTCACACCACACCCAATATTGATCTTGATTCAAAGCCAATATGGTGTTAAATTGGGTATGTCATGAGAAGCAAGCAGATGCAATGTTTCAATGAGTAAATAGAAATTTTAAATAGATAAGAAGTATGCCTTTCACTGGAGATGTATCAGATATGCTCATTCAAAGTAAGACACCTAAAGTGTACACCACTTAAGTAAAAAGATTTAAGCAATATCAATGGCAAAATCTAAAATCCAAGTGGCTAAATGGAGAAAAGAAAGTTATAGGACAAGTAGATCATGAAACGAAATCGTTGTCATTGGATAAAAGGCTTTGTTAAAGTGTAAAGAACGTGAACATCACTTTGGTTTCGCTACACAGAGAAGTAATACAGTTAAGAAGTGAAAACAATGTGTTTGTAAAATAATTATAATAAAGCAGGAGACAGTCTTCTAAAAGTATTAGATTAAAATTTATTCATAAAATATTTAGACTTACAAAAGAATCCACAAAGTCCAGCTTCACCTATTGGTTTTCCTAGATAACAATCTTGCCTTGTAGAGACCAATATTTATTAATTAATTTATTTATTTATTTTCGATCCTTATTCTTCCAAACAATGTCGTAGTTTTTCATTTAAAAAACTTATGTAACAATGCAACAATCTAAAGCAATAAAATTCCCAGAGTCCAAACTAGGAAGATGGCTCAGAACTTGCAGTGCAAGGATCAGGGCCTGACAGAGCCTGAGTTTGAGATTTAAAAATTTATGGATGTGGTTACACATATCTACAATCCCAATCCTAAAGGGCGGGAGTGAGGCCACGATATGTGGGGGCTCACTGGTCAGCAAATCAGATGAAAAAAACAGTAGCTCCAGTTTTACTGAGACTCAGTCTCAAGGAAGAAGGCAGACAGTGATGAGGATGCAATCATCCTCCTCTGGCCTCCATATGTGTGTGTGTACAGGGGTGCACATCATCACACAAGTACATACACACACACATACACACACACACACACAAGGTGCCCCAAAAATCCACAGTCTCAATTTATAAGTTATAGGCACAAGTCTATAATTCATTTGCACACTTCTAAAGTGACACTGCAAACTCCCTTCTGCACCTGTGGGTGACCTTACACTTGTCCCCATGGACAGGCCCAGTCTTGGAGAGTCACCTACATGAAGTGGGACATAATTGGGTTCTCCTCTTCTACACCTGAGAAGCTCCTCCTTAGCCCCAAACAAAGTTTTCCCCACTCTGGGCTGTTTTGTCAGGAGAGTGGGCCTGGTGCTCTTGTCTTTCTGGGAATGATGGTGTTCAAAAATGCCTCTTCTCTCATGGCACTCACTCTCCTGTGTCCTTTGTCACATGGCAGCTGTTTGTGTTCCAGCTAACTCTGGCTCTCCCTACATCCCCTAAGCATTAGGAAGCCACCACCAGCTACCTTCAGATGAGGTCCCATCCCCACTGTTAGTCTTTCATACCAGATCTCAGATCTCCCACTGTGGCTTTTGCCTCTCAGTGTTCACAGCTCTTCCTTTCTCTGGACAAACTCTTCGAGCCTGATTACATACCAAATGTAACCAATGACTGTTGCAATAGCCAATCTGCAAGGGTGAATATGATACAAGTTGGCATTCGAACCAGGTTTGTGCACTTGGAAGACAGGACAGGGTCAAATTTCAAATACTTTATGTGGTCCCTTGGAAGTCCAATTCTCTAAGGAAGTATCCTCCTGTTATCTGACTCTAACAGAAAGGAGGTGAGATATACAGAAGAACCTTTAAGATTTCTTCCAGAATTTTCACTGACTGGCCTTTTATCTCATAAAAAATGGAGAGAATTGCAGAGTAATCCAACACACTTTCTCCACACACAAGTCTTTTTTGCAACTTCGGGTGTCAGTCACTCTAACAAAATACAATAAACTAACTAATTTATAAACAATGAAATTTTATCTCTATGTTCTAGATATGGAGTTCAATTGCAAGACATCAGCTATAGCCTCACATGAGGGAAAGTGCTCCACCCTCAAGAACTTATCACGTCCACAAAGAGCCCCCGTTTCCTAATACCATCATACAGGGGGCTAAGACTGAAATGTATGAATTTTTAAACTATAACATTCTGAATAATATTTCTGACAACTCAGCTAAACATTATGCATAAAGGGATATATTATATATACATTTAGCTAAACTTAAAATGAAATAAGATTCAATATATCATACCCATCTATATATGCACATAAGGTCTATTCTATCTTAGTCATTTCCACAGATGTGTGGTTCTGATGAGAAACAAGTCCATCTTAAAAATAACTCTCCATCAGAGTCACAGAAAGGAAATAAAAAGCAACAAGTTTCTTTTAGAAATAAATTTGCAATAAAAAATGGGATAAAAGGAACAAGCATATTTAAGGATCTTATATGAATGACCAAAAGCTTCATCCTCAAATACCTGCTGATTCTAGAGAGGAAAGCAATCAAATACCGTGATCATGAAAAGAACACAGCTATAAAGAGTTAACATTGGCACAAAAATTTCCTAAAAATCTGTAGTGATACGTTTAATGTACTAATTAATAAGTTTAGCACTTTGAGACAGTGGTGAAATACTGATGTATTTCAAAAAAAATTGTAATTTTTCTTTGTCTCAATCAAGAACTTTCTTCATTTTCTTTGAGTAAGTTAAATTTAATATGGAAGAATTTGAGCCTTATAGCAGACTGTAAACACACTTTAAATAACATAACCGATTGCTGAGAAAAGTTAAAAACGATAAACAGTAACTTACATCATTAATCCATCCATAGGAGTTATCAGGAAGGAGAGAAATTCTGAAAGTACAAAACAAAGAGTAAATTCTAACAAACAACCAAAAACCAGGCCAAGGTTGATTTAAATATGCTTATCAAAAGGATGATCAACATTATCCCCTCCTATTACCTCATTAATTCACCCTACCCCAATTTTAATAAACCGTGTTCTATTTTGATGTCTCAAAAAATGATCTTCAATAACCACATTGAATCAAGAAGTAACCAATTGAGCCAGCAGGATTTCACTGACTTTATTCTAGTCAAGTAGCTTTCATTTTAATTTAAATATTCCTACATGTATGGTTGCTCACAAAAGTAATGGGCATTTCTAGATCTTAGGACAATCTTTAATGATACTCTCAAAAAAAAAACCAAAGAAATATCAGTGAATACTAAAGGAAATTTATAACTGGCTTCATAACTTAATGACTGAAGGCCCTCAATGGAATGCGTACAGTTGGAGAAGGTCTGTTAGCATTGGTCATGTTTCTTCGGTTTTGGCAAGCGTGCATCAAATACTCCACTGTTTATTTTCTACTGAAGGTGGATTTCCAAAATTGTCTATTCAACCTGACACCCTAAAGATGATTTGCTTTGCTCAATAGTGAGGAGAGAAACAAGGTCAGGTTACTTTCCTGTTAGACATTTAGGTGACAAAGGTGACCCTCCCAAAGGAAAAGGTTCAAGAATGGTTCTAACTCTTCATCATGTACAACTTTGTTCCCTACAAAGACTGATGATACTTCTACCTTCTGGCTACCCTCGCAGACCCTCTTCAACCCAGGTCTCCTGTTATTGCATTACACATAAGAATGGTTTCTAAATATAGTTTAAAAAATGGTTTCTTAAATATAAACTTGAGCAATGATTAGTCTCCTCCCTGATGAAGACATTAGTCAATCTTTAGAGAGAGGAAACCATACTTCATTGTAGCAGACAATGCAACAGTCTATTGTTCCCATCAGCTTCCCAAAGGAAAGAAAAAACTCTATACCTGGGGCTGGTTCAAGAAGCCTGAGGCCTCGTGCAAAATGTCTCAAAAGCTTTAAGATGTAGGGATGGAAAAATACAGCTTTTGGAGTGGATTTTACTCCCTGCTAGAGACACCATGAGTGTGATTTTCTTACATCTTTGATATTCTTTATTGATAATTTTTCAAAGAAAACTGAAAATATGTTCATTGACTCAAGTTGGATAATGTGACTTTTCAGTAACATGGAAGATATCCCTGGGGTGAGTATTACATTGTTAAAATAGTAGCTATGTTTGGGGAGCTTAGACTTAAACTTCAGACAGTCATACATCTAAAAAGCCAAGTCATTAATCATGTAGACAATTAAAGTCAATAAAGAAAGAGAGGTTGCAATAATTCTTGGTAGTCAATAAACAAACAATTGAATTTGATTCTGGCTGACTTAAGAAAAAGAACAGTTACTGAAGCAGTTACCTTCTCATCGCTGGAACAAAATAGCCAACCAGTGACAGCATATGGAAGAAATGGATTTATTGTGACTCAGAGTTTCAAGGGGAAATTTCATCAGGATGGAGCGAGCATGGCAGGAACACACCACCAGGTAGGACATCCCACACATCAGCAGGGAGAAAGCAGAGAGAATGAGCTCTGAATGCCCAGTGTGGCTATAGACAAGTGAACCTCAGAACCGTCCTGCGGTGACAAGCCTTCTCCAGCAAGGCACCTCCTCCAAAAGGCTCCAGCAGCTGGGGAGTGGGTATGAGACATAGTCACAAACCCTTGAGGCCATGGGGGACATTATACTTTCACACCACCATAGCTACTCTGAAATTTCACAGCATCCAAGAAAAGCACAGCGTTTGGGCCTTCAGACAGCAAGAACCAGGTCAGACCCTCTCATTAACAGGAAATAGTGGAAAGACGTTTTGGAATTGTGCCATCAAGACAGGCTTCTTTCCTCGGATGCTGCTTACTGATTTCACATTCCTGTGAAAGGAAATCTGATTGAATGGTCTTTAGTCACTGTTCACACATTAGTTGTTAGAGGCTGATGGCAATTTGTACTTGACAAGCAGAATAGGAGAATTAGGGAAGGAAGGTTCTAAGAAAGAAAATTGTCAGCAGGTGTCTCTCCTGGAAAAGGAGACAAGGGTGTAATAATAACAGGATCTACTACCAAAAAATTGTGCTCTGGAATGTGTTTGTGAATTTAAAGTTTGAATAAAGAACATTATAGTAAATGTATAGCAATTGGATGGAGTGAAAGGTGCCATGCATTTGTTTTTACTGTGTAAAATAATAAATAAGAGGGGTGACAACAGTGTTTTATAAATGAAAAATGTGATTGATACCACATGGTAAAATTGAGATAAAAATTATTAAAAAATAAAAATACTATCCTTATCATCGGACAATAGAAGGCACAAGTGAACAAATACCTTTTAAATACTTAAAATATTTTATACATTATGCTACACTAAATAACTCCCCACCCATGCTCATACAAGCAACCCTTATTTAACTCAGGGGGTCCCAAAAAAAAATGAAAGTAAAAATGAGGATGAAATTGGGAAGAAAAAGTGCTTTATCATGAATGGAGGGGTTAGAAAGGGTAACAGGGGTGAATATGATCAACATACATTATACATGTATAGGAATGTGTTGAACATAAAAGATGAAAGTAATTAAAAATAATATAAGGAAATAATCTGACACTCCTAATTCAAATCTCATATCTATTTCTTATATATCATTATATTCTTTAAATGTAAAGTCTGTGGCTTTTATTTTTGATCTTTAGCTTTTTCATATGAATATCAGAAAAAGCTTTAATAATTCAGAGAACTTTGACTCGCACAAAGCCTCCTATGACTCTCAGTGGGTCTGGATTAAATCTAGAGAGCGTCGTCAGAACTCAGTATTTATGCAGTTATTGTGTTCTCCCATGAGCACCCAGGGCCTCACGTTTCTTCTTCCACCTCATCCTATTTTGTTCTAGTTTTTCATTTATTGTCATTTGAAATACAACTTTGTAATGTTCATATTTTTCTGTGGATAAGCCTTGAGAACATCTATCAAACTGGTCTGAATGTTGACATCCTCCCAAATGTATATATGTTGGAAGGTAATATCCAGTGTGATAGCCTTAAGAAGTAGGGCCTCTGGGATGATGATGATTGGGATTTGTGTCCTTATAAAAGAGGCTCCTGTAAGCTTGCTAGTCTCTTTTCACCCATCATCCACGTGAGGTGCCATCAAGGAAGGAGACAGAAAGCCCTTCCCAGATGAGTTTGTCTGCCCATTAAACTCGGAGTTTGCAGCCTCTAGAGCTGGGAGGAATGAATGGGAGAATTTATGAAATACCAAGTTATTGTGCAGCTATGAACTACAATTCATCCTAAGGCTCTTCACAGTTTGGGGCTCCATTAAAAGTGATGTCTTTCCCTTCGGATTTGTTTTTCTAATTGTTCACTTCAAATTTGTTTTTCAACACGTGTAGGAACACATTTAATTGACTTTTTGGTAGTTAAAGCATCTTGCTAAGTTCTATCATTTCTAGTTACTTGTCTGTATAGTCTTATGGTGGTTTTCTGTAGACAACCGAATCATGTTCAAAGAATGACTGTCTTATTTTCCAAGTTTTATGCTTCTGTTAATTAATTAATTTTATTACAGATGAGAAGACTCAAGACAGTGTTTCAAACAATGAAAGGTGAAAATAGGTACTTTCGTCTTTTCCTCTAATTTAAAAGATGATTCCTACAGTTTCACATGTAGGATAATGCTTATCAACATTCTTCATGTAATTAAAGAAATTGGTTTCTAACTGTTTTGTCATGAATAAGTGTTGAATTTAATTGCATGGTATTTTTTCTATGTGTATTGTGATGACAGGATGATTTTTGAACCTTTTATGGCTGAAAACAACAAAAATTTACTCTTTCCCAATATGAAGGCTGGAAGTCATGTAGAGCTCTAGCGGAGTATTTTCCCATTTCTTCTTAGTATCTTGGAAGGTCAGCAAGCTTTGATGCACATTGGCTGGTTGTTATATTGTGCCAAATTCTGATCCCACCATCATCTTTCTCCCTCTATATTTTCTCTCTCTCTCTCTCTCTCTCTCTCTCTCTCTCTCTCGACTTTCCTTCTTTTGTTATATGAATGTGATGATTTCAAAAAGAATTTCCAAAAAAATCAATCCATATTTAAAGTTTTTTATGACAAAGTTAACTTGGTCACAATTTATTATCTTTTAAAATATATATATACATATATTGTACATAATATACATATAATGTATAAGAAATGGACATCTAGTTTAATGGTTAAATTGTTTTAATATTTTACCTCATCTTGGTCCTTTTATATCAAAATTAAATCAGTCTTGTTAATGAATTCAAAGGATGAAATGTGAGCTTATACTATATCTTTATTCATTTTAAGTTATTATACAAAGGAATGGGTTTAATATGATATTTTCACACATATGTATCGTATTTTGTTCTAAAGTTTTGAGTTTTTTAAAAATTAAAAGTGAGTGTACTCATAAAATCAGCTAAGAGTAACGTTTTATTTGTAAGAAACGTTTTTAATAATTAGAATACTGTTTTGGATGCTGTATTTCTTTTCCATGCAGTTTTATAGTTACTGTTTTCCTCAGACCTTGTCCACATCATTACAAAATTATAAACCATTACACAAAAATCAATGAGGTACTACATTGTTAACATTTTTATAGCATTTTGATTGTATTTAGGTTTACTTTAATATTGCTAATACTTTGTTTCTACGTGTTCTCTCTCGCACTTTCTGTTTCTGTGTCTCTCTCACTCTCTCTCTAGTTCACACATACATTTTAGCTCTCTACAAATCAATTTCAAAATATTACTTATCTGAGCTATTTGATTTGTACTTCTCCATTCACCATTATTTGCTTCTTTTACTCAGCTTTACTTTAATTTTCCAGCCTTTATTCCTCTAATCATTGATGACAGGATATTTTCTGTGAAGTTCCCCTTGTATGAATTCCATGAGATTTTAAGTATAATTTTTTTCACTTTTCTAATGAAAAGTTTTCTAATGGCTTTTCAGTTTCAATTATAGTTTTTTTCTTTAAACTCAGACTTCTTTCAATATATTTTTTCTTCTTGTTTTCTAAAAATGCATAGGCATATTTGTTTAATTAGTGTTAATTACCACTACTAATAATAATAATAACCCTGAATTCTTTCAATATATTTTTTCATTTGGCTTTCTAAATATACATGGTCATATTAGTTAATTTTTAATGACTTCTAAGTTAATAGCTCTATGGGTAGAGATATATTATGTTTAGTCTTATTCTTTTAAGGTTTTGTTTCTTAGACTACTATAGTGTTAGATTTTGTGGTTCATGTTTTTCTATTTTATTTGTTCTTGTTATGTAGTAGCTATAAAAATATTAATATACAAGGATAAATTCTGTTTCTGTATAAAGTTTTGTAGACTAAAGTGATAGCCATACTGATCAAGACACACATGTGATTGCTAACTTCTCCTCATTTATCAATAGTTGATAAGAGTGTAGGGATTGAGTTCAAAATGAGGGTTTTATTTCATTAATATCAACATTTACAATTTTATATTGTCATGTTAAATTTATAGTCTTGTCACTAGGTATGATAACTTTTGCCTGGGACTTTGACAATGGTATCATAGAGATACCAGTCTCTTGTATTTTTACAGGATTAGGGAATAATTTGACCAATATATATAATCTTGTTTTTAGTTATATCATTTCTTCTATACTTATACCTTACATGTAGCTCTGATGGACAGTTTACGGCCAGCACTTAGCATAATCCAATGACACACACACTTTAAATGGTGAGTTTAGTCCATTTGTAATACTTGGGACTATTGTGATAGAGGATAATTTTGATGAATACAGTAACCTTGATAGGTAGTTGTTTTCTTTTAAACTTGAAACACATCAGATAATACTCTCTTGGCATTGAGACTTTCCTCTAAGAATTCTATTACTATTCTACAGGCTTACCTTTGTAACTTGGTATTTTCCTCTGGCAACTTCCAGTAATATTTTGTTGTTGATGTCCTCTGGTCGTCATGCATTGACTGTAATAAGATCTACAGAAATTCTTGGCTGGGGAGACGGCTCAGTGATTTAGGAACTTGATTGAAAACCTAAAGGCCCAGGTTCGATTTCCCAGTACCCATGTAAAGTCAAATAGACACGGTGGCACATATGTGTATCTAGAGTTTGTTTGTAGTGGCAGGAGGCCCTGGTGTGCTTTCTATTTATCTCTACCTCTATTTCTATCTCTATCTCTCTCTCCTCCCAAATAAATAAATACATATTTTTTTTTAAAATAAGTTCTTTTCTGACCAGGTCCATTTTGGGTTTTTCATGCCTATTTTATTTGCATATCCATACCCCCTTCTAAATTTAGAAACTTTTCTGTTATCATTTCATTGGTTTTCTGTGGTGTTATTCTGTGCTCCATCTCCCTCTTTTACTCTAAATTTAATAATCATTTGCCAGAGATCTTTATATTTACGATCATTCTTAAATTTTCTTCTTTATTGATATGTGAATGTAATATTTTTTCAACCTTATAGCAATCGGGAACATTCTCTCTTCCTCTTCCACTCCCTTAGTAATACTTTCCACTGAGTTTTTCATTGATTTATTAAGATTTTTAATTCCAAGCTCTCTGTGTACCTTTTTGTTTGCTTATTTATTTCCAAAATCTAAACTGATGAATTTCTACTCCAAGTTTTGACTTTGTCTCAGCGCACAATTTATTTGAATCTTCTTTGAGGTCACTGGCTATTTTTAAAACTAGAAATCCAGATTATTTATTCAACATTTAATCCATTAAATATCTTTGGATTTTGTCATTGAATAGTTATGAACTTCTGGAAGAGTCACATTGCCTTGCTTTTTCACTTTTCTTCTGTTTCTATTACATCTCTATTTATTAAAATGTTATTTAGAGCAGGTCTCTGGGTTATATACTACATCAGATTGTTTTTATTTTGCATTCTATTCCATAAAATGTATTAAATATTTTTTAAAAAATTTTATTATTTATTTGTAAGCAGCGAGAGAGTGAAAGAGAAAGACAGAGAGAGAATGGGTATGCCAAGGCCTCCAGACACTGCAAATGAACTCCAGATGCATGTGCTACTTTGTACATCTGGCTCAATGTGGTTACTGGGGAATGGATCTCAGGTTGTTAGATTTTGCATGCAAGCACCTTAACCACTTAGCAGTCTCTCTGGTGCTCCTAAAATGTATTAACTCATTTTCTTGAACTTTTATTTTGGTAGATGAAAATCCCAGACTGACACATTTTATTTTGTTTTTATTTATTAATTTGTAAGCAAAGAGAGAGAAAATGGGCATGCCAGTGCCTTCCACCACTGCAAACAAACTCCAGATGCATGTGCCACTTTGTGAATCTGGCCCAACATGGGCAATGGGAAATCAAACCTGGGCCGTTAGGCTTTGTAAGCAAATGGCTTCAACCACTGAGCAATCTCTCCATCCCCCAAACACACTTTAAATCAACATCACTAAATGTAATGTATACATTAGGGAAAGCAGAACAATACAGGATACAAGTTATGAGTCAGCAGACTTACAACTGAATACCAGGTTTAGTTTTATTAGCCATGTGACATGAATATTGTCTCCTCTTTCTGAACTTAAGTTACCTTATCTGTAAAACATGATACTTATCCTATTTTATTGTTGTAGAAAAATACCATCTTTCCTCACTTCAAATACCATTCTCTTTCAAACATTTCTTTTACTTCTGAATTATGCAGAAAAACTTAGCGGGCATTTTTTGTTCCGTGCCTTAGGAATCTTGCCTTTCACTCTGAGTAGCTCTTTAACACCTACTACAATACATGAAGAAAATGCTGAACTCTTCAGGAGGTCTATTTTAAAAGTAAGTTTTTCCTGCCTTCTCTGACTATTTCTATTATTTATATCCATTAAGCCTCCATTTCAAGATCTATGCCAGAGTTTCCAGCCCATGTACATGGCAATGTGTCCTTAGCAAAAGACAATGATGACCTTGCAACTCTCTCCTTTCAGCCTTCTTGAGTGTTTTCATCTTGAATGTTGTATTAGCTACAGTCTGATTACTGAGAAAAACTATCTGACAGAAAGTCAGTTTAAGGGGGAAATAAGGTTTATTTTTTACTTACAGGTTGAAGTTATATATACTCAATTGTATTGAGGAAAACGTGGTGGCAGAAGCTTGGGGCAGCTGTTCAAAATGAGGACACAGTGAGGAAGCAGAGAGCTGAGTATTGCTGCTCAGCCAACTCTCTCCTTCTTATATAGTCCAGGAACCCTGACCATGCAATAGTGACACCCACAGTTAAGGTGGGTCTTCCCTCCTCAGTTAATCTAATCACGGTAACCCCACAGGCTAACCTAATCTACATCATCCCTCACAAATCATTTTAGGTCAAACTGACAATCAATTCAAACCATAACACATGTAGAGTGAGTCTCAGGCCCATCAGTGCTCAACTCTCCCTGCAAAGCAACATCAGAATCCTATGATTGAAGGGCTAGATGACCAAAAATGGGTGGAAATGAGTGAAAAATTTACAGTACACAAGACTGTAGAAGTGATGTGTATCCTCAGGAACTGTTTTCAAAATCAGGTCCTCATTCCCTCTGCCTAGTGTTCCTTTAAGGAGCACACAGCAATGGGAGGAATGGCCAAGGCTGAGTTCACTCCTGACAAAAACCAAGCAGTTCAGAGGCTCTCAGAAGGTGAACTTTGTTGTGATGTGTCTACTCTGAAGTACCTGGTCCCCCAGCGTGGTGCCTCCACCCACTTGTCACCATGAAAGAAGCCTCTAAATGGATAGTTAAGAAAATATAAAGACATAATAGTGATTTATCTTACAATACCAAAGTAAAATCAACATGAATTTTGAAATGAATGTTAAAACTGACATAGTTGGAGAATTAGATAGGGAATGGATGGGGGACGGGTAGAATGCAAACCCAACCATGTAATCATAAAGGAACAGGTTGTTAGGTTTAATATAAAATATTTAAGGGAATTTATTAATGAAATTGTCTAGGAAAAAATATTGCACCACACATGGTCAGCAAAACACTGACTCACTTATTAAGTCTGGGGCCTGGGAAGATGGCTTAGTGATTAAAAGTTCTTGGATTCATAGTCTACTAACCCTAGCTCAGTTCTCCAGCACCCACCTGAAGCTAGAGGCATATATATATATATATATATATATATATATATATATATATATATATATATATATATGTGTGTGTGTGTGTGTGTGTGTGTGTGTGTTTTTTTTTGTGTGTGTGATATATATATATATATATATATATATATATATATATATATATATATATATATATATATATATATATGGCACAAGCATCTGGTGTTTGTTTGCAATGGCAAAAAACCATGGAGTGCCTCTCCCACCACACACTCACATGAAAATAAATTAATACATTTTTAAAACAGAAGTTTCATATTTGAATATAAAAACAGTAAACATCAGAAGTAAAGGAAAGTTGGAGACTCAAAACAAGTGATTAATGAACATATAAGAAGCACTGGGTATAAATGATTACAAAAATACAACATAAATTTGATGATAATTACCTTTCTAAGATAGTTCTTAAGGCTGAAATTCTGTTAGAGAGTGAAAATTATGGAAACAATTTTTAGTAAGAAAATTAGTAAAAATGTTACAATTGTCTTAAAAATGTTCTTTATTTTGACTAACATCTAATCTTTATCATGAAGAAATCAAAGGCATATTTGAAAGAAATTTAAGTTTGGGATTTTTTATGAAAGTTTTATTTATAATAGTAAAAAGCCACAAACTACTTCTATCCAAGCAAAGAAGAAAACAGGGGTTCAGTCTTATGGCTGATGGGATGCCATGGGGATATTATAAATCATATTTTCCTACCTCATGCCAGTAGTGAATTGGTATTTTTAATATTCAAACAAAATGCTGATAGTAGAAATGGAACTTTCGAGCTCTTTTAACTGTAGCAGTTAAAATGCCCAACTGACTCTTTTTGCCTTTGATTCTGAGTTTTATTAAAAAATCTGATTCAAGTTTGAATGGGAGGGTCACTGTTATATTTTGCTTCAATCAGGGACATGAGATCAGATTGAGAGGACTGGGAAGATAGCTCTGTGGATAAAGCACTCAATGCTCAAGCTAGAGTATCCAAACTTGACTCCCACACAAAAACCAGAAGTCATGGCAGGCTTCTGTAATTCCGGCACTGAGAGAAGATGGAAGACACAGACGTGAAAACTTCCTAGAGTCAAAATCCAGAATTAAAAAAAGCATGCCCCAAATGTGATGGGCAAGTGAGGACCTGAACTTGGTCCTCCGACAACTGCACTCTCATAAACACACACACACACACACACACACACACACACACACACACAAATAATAACATTAAAAACAAATAGACTCAATATGAACTTTTGATGAAAATACTAAATTACTAATTTCTGTCAGTAAAATAAGTTTTTTTCAAATTCATTCAAGACATCTAATTTCTCCGTTAGTCCTATAAGAAAAAACATGTAAGCATAAACATTAAACAGTAAGCTCTCAATTTATGTTAAATATTTATTCAGTAACCTCTGAGCATATGCTTTTTGAAGCCCTGTTATATGTCAGACACTCTTCATGGCATGGAGAATGTAATATTAGGGGACAGAAAGAATATATCTGCTCTCATTGTGTTGCAGTCTAGAGAGAAGCAGACTCTTATTAATAAACAAATGAGTAAAAGAAGTATTCTCAACCCTTGTACCCTATCTACAGATGTGTCTGACAGTGAGAACTGGGTGCAATTTTGTCATTGTTCAAACATCATAGAATTTGCAACTAAGGATGCTATGAAGTCACTTGAAAAAAAGAATTTTGAGAGCCCACAATCACATCATGTGATCTAGCCTTGACAGAAACATCCTATGACTAAGATATAAATGATCAAACAAGTTATCATGTGATATTTATCCCATGTAATGGCTACACTTCATTGTCATGTTGGCTAGATTTGGAATTGCCTTGGCGATACATATCTGGAAATGTCTATGAAGTATTTCCGGAGAGGTTTAACTGAGGAGGAAAGACCCCATCCTGAATGTCAACAGCTCTACCCCATGAGCTGGGATCTGGCACTAAATGAAAAGGAGAAAAGGATGAAGCCAGCTCTAGCTTTTACCTGTGTCTGCTTTCTGTCTTGGGTGCATATTCCTGCAGCCCTGCCTTTCCCTTTATGATAGATTATAACCTCAAACTGTAGCCACAGTAAACTCTTCATTGAGTCTCCTTGTCAAGTATTTTGTCACAGAGATGAGAAAAGTAACTACTGCGTCTCACATTACTTCTATGTTGGTTTCATCTGTAGAGGAGATTGTGTGGATATGAAGTGAATTACATGTATATTCTTGTGAAGTACCTAGGACAAAATAATCATTGCATAAATATCACCTGTCATAATTACCTGTTATAAATATTTAAACATTAAAGTTTCAAAAGAGAATTTCCTGAGTTACGAAGTTCAAAGAATAAAACTTTTGTGACTAGCATTCCTGAGTAAGAATCTGCCTATATTTGCTGGCACCAAGAGATCTTAGACAGGTTATATGACCTTAAGATCAATTTTCTTATCCATAAAATTGGTGCTTATCTAGGATGTTGGAAACTTTACAATATGTAGTATACCTGTGTCTTGGGTACTATGCAATGTTCCTTGTTTTAGTTAAAAACTTTCATCTAAAAGCTTAAATTTTATGACATATGACCTGTTATAGTTTTTTTTTACCTCTAGGTAATTTTAACAAATTTTAATATTGTTTTCTCTTTTATTATCTTATATCAGGGCTCAACATTCCACTAGGGAAAGGTCCTGTTCCTCTTCAAGTCTCACGACATTGGCTTACAGAATCCCCTCTTGCTATGGGAGATAAGCCAATATTCAATTAGGTCTTTTAAATGTTGAGGACTACCACATTATGATGGGAAGGCAAGGCAATCTGCATTACTCAAAGCCCACTGATTTAAATGTTGATACTTTCATTCAAAAATCAACCTCATAGAAACATCCAGAATAAATTTTGAGCATACTACAGTCCAAGAAATATTACATTCAAATTTAACCAGCAACCATAACATTTACTTTTTAACTATAAAATGCTATGTAAAAATATGTTCACCAAGAAGAAATGTGTCCCATATTAGAAACTAGGGAGTCTGCCTAGTTCCCTGTACTTCTCAAAGCAGTCACTAAGGCCTGGTGATAACCCTCACCCCACAGATAGGTCAAATCCATCCAGTTCACCCCTTGTCACCAACCCTGTCTTTCTTGACCTAGTGAACCCTGTCATCTTCTCCTCTAAAGAAGCAGCAGTGTTGATGTTTGTTGCATTTACCTTTTTGTTGCTGGAAAAAAGCCCAACCAGAAGCAGCTTATGGGAGGAAAGGGTTTGTTTCAGGCTTACAAAATCCAGGGGAAACACCATCAGTGGGGAAGAAGCTGGCCCACTCCATAGATCATAGCAGAGAGACACCACCAAACCAGCAAACATCAATAGGCAGAGCTCCCAAAAGCTCTGAACACACCTTAGGCCTGGACTACAAGATCTGCCCCCAGTGACATCTCTTACACCTGAGACTCCAATTGCAAGCTTAGTCAAAAATACTTCAGGCTATGGGGGACATACATTCACATTCAAACTACAACAGTGTGTTAAACCGTTAGACTCAATGTGGACTATAAAGAATGAATTCACTGGGCATGGTGGCGCACGCCTTTAATCCCAGCACTCCGGAGGCAGAGGTAGGAGGATCACCATGAGTTCAAGGTGAGACTCCATAGTGAATTCCAGGTCAGCCTGGACTAGAGGGAGACCCTACCTCGAAAAACCAAAAAAAAAAAAAAAAAAAAAAAAAAAAAAAAAAAAAAAGAAAAGAAAAGAATGAATCCAAGATAACTGAAGGGCAAGCACATGTTTATGAACCATTCTTCCCATCTCTTTTCTTCCTGATTACCTCCTCCCTTGATACTCTCAGTACTTTTACAGAGAGGCGATATTCTGGTCTCATCTGCTTCTTAACTCAAATTCAAACTCAAAAAAAAAAAAAACTGCCAGGCTTTCCTTTCCAGTTCTTCATTCAAGATGCAGTATTTCAAACACTTTCACAAGCGTGTCTTATGTAAGTTCCATAAGACTATCTGGTAAAAAATATAAAGCTTATCTCCTATCACATTATTATCCTGTGCATTGATTTCATTATTTTACTGAAAAATGAAATTCATAAAGTCAGCTTCTATGGAAGATTTTCCTCACGCTGAACTAAGATAGACAAAATAGGAGGTGATATACCAGGACTTTGATGCCAAATGCATAAGTACACACCTATGCACACACACACACACACACACACACACACACACACACACACACACACAACTATTTGCTAATTCAGGTTCTATTTCTTACCTAATGTCTCTTGGAAAAGACATTTATTGATCTCAGCTTCATCCACAAGATACAAATCATAATGAACATAACATCTATGTGACAGGGTAGAGCAATATTTAATACAAGCAGCCATATTCAGCCATGCAGGCCACGTATTATATAACTTCCGAGGACCATTCACTTCAATCAGGTGGCCCTGTATGAGCAAAACAATAAATGTAAAGCATTTGGTATATGCTTTGTTCAAAACAGTCTCTGATCATATATGTGTTATTATATATTATATAATAGTCTCTAAATATATATCCTCATTCCTTAAACAAATAATATAATTTGGATATAAACTATATTTACAGATTAATATTTTAATATTAATAGGGTTTTAATCAGCATATAAAAATGTGAGCCTAGAAATTCAAAAATACAAATTAAAGATAGATAAAAGTGGGGGCTCAGTGGTTAAAGATGCTTGCTTGCTTACCAAGCCTAAAAGCCTGATGACCCAGTGTTCAATTCCTCAGTATCCATTTAAGACCAGATGCACAAAGTGGCACATGTGTCTGGAGTTCGTCTGCAGTGGCAAGAACACACATGCTCACACTTATGTTTCTCTCTGCCTCTTTCTCTTTTTCTTTTTCTCTGTCTCTGTCTCTCTCTGAAATAAATAAAAATATTTTTAAAAATAAACAAAGTAGAAATGATACAATTGATGAAGGAGTCCCTGTTCAAGCTGTAGTAACAGAGCCCAATCCCCCAGATCTCATATAAAAGCTGGAATCCATGATAGGCTTCTATAATCCCAGCATACCCCCCTAATGAGGAGATAGGAAGCAGAGGCAGGAGGGTTTTGTGGAATCTCGTGGTGAGAACAAATAAAATGGCAGAGTCAGAATTCAAGGTGAGAATCCCTGCCTCAAATGAGATGGACCGGTGAAGACTGACCTGAATGCTGTCCTCTGACCTCTTCATGTGGACTGTGGCATGTGTGTATCCATGCATACATGCAGGTACAGCACACACACACACACACACACACACACACACACACACACACACACTCACATGCACATATGTTTTTTTTTAACTTTTTTAAATAGACTAAGCATATATTCAATACTCCTTAAGAATTTCATAATTTTTCACATAGGTTGTTTAATTTCACTCGTTGAAGAAAACTAGAAAATTACATAAACAGAGGAGCAGCAATCCACCAAATGTCAGTGCTGGCCTGTGTTGTCTTTCTTTACAGGGTGTTTGATTTCAAAAAGACAGAAAAATTGGACACAAGAAGTATGTACTGAGGTGTGTAAGGCCCCAGCCTGACTAATTACTCCTCATTTCTGACTCTGTTTCCCCTCTAGAGTTTGTTCAGGGTGTTCCTGCTTCTAAGTGGAGTCATGTGTCCACCCACGCAGAGCCATGGGGAACCCTCAGGAACAGTAAGGGTAGTACCAAATGATGCCTGACATATCTTACTGGAATTAGACAGTTCCTACCATTGTGGGATGATGAAAGTTATAGAATAAAACTGGACTCTATCATATTAAAGATTATTGGTTGAGATTTTCTGCTGATCATTTAAATTGTTATAGTCTGAGATTCTTTTCAACCTTTGTTACTACTGCAATAATTGCTTTAATTTACCAAAGCATAAAGAAAAGTAAAGGTGGTGACATGGAAAACAGGATAAATGCAATACATAATTGACACATTCAAATTAAAATAAAATCAACTTTTTCTGAAGTTTACTCAGCTAATAGAATCTTATGTTAATTTAGTTACAGTGCATTAAACTACAAGACAGAACCTTCAACCAGTGCAGACACCTTTCAAAATTACTGATTTGAACTATATTTGGGAGATAGAAGCAGGAAGATCAGGAGTACAAGGTCGACCACACCTACTTAGAAAGTTTGAGACCAACCTGAGCTATATATATATATCAAACCAAAAAAATGAATAAATAAAGCAACTAGTTTGAAACTCAGTGTTTAGGAAGGAAACATGGAGACAGGAGCCCTGGGGTGGCATCAATCATAAAAGCTGTGCCATTGTGTCTTTGTAGACATGGAAAAGAGTTCTCATAAAATGCATCTTAACAGCATAAAACAGATTCAAATACAAATTTTAAAAACCCTTGGTGTCTCTAGGACCTATATAAAGGCACTATTGATATCTACGCTTCTCTGTAATTTCCCCCTTTTTACCATTACTAAATCTGACAACTCAAAGTCTGACATTTATCCTGAGAAAGGAGGGAAACTAATCAAGCTCTGTATAAAAGGTCAACAAAAATCCATTAAGACCTTATGGTTTTAGATTTACAAGAATACCTAGCAACAAAAACATTCTGTATCTTCTATTTTAAGTTTGAGGTGATTCACTCTTAGGCTCTTCTGTGATTTAAACTGGCTTTTCTATCAGGCAGACCCAGAAAAATCCTCATGGATATTGCCCTTCAGGAAGGTATCAAGAAAAGCAACACAGGTGTGTGTGTGTGTGTGTGTGTGTGTGTGTGTGTGTGTGTGTGTGTGTGTGTGTGTGGTGTGTGTGTGTGTGTGTGTGTGTGTGTGTGATAATGTGATGGGATATGATGTGTGATGTAGTGTGGATATACACATACCAAAAGAAAAAAAACCTTGTTACAATGTTTCCTTATTATGTGAATTCCATACCAGCAGAGAGATATGCTAAAGATGAAAGGAAATAAGGTCCACGAAAACATCTTGAGAAACAAACACCTAAGACACTCCAAATGTAAGGAAGTAGTGATCTTTTTAAAAATACATATTTATTTATGATAGAGAGAGAGAGAGAGAAAGAAAGAGAAATGCCAGATGCATGCACCATTTTTTGCATCTGTTTTCAAGTGAGTATTGAGGAAATAAACCTCAGGGATGAAGCACCTTTAACCACTGAGCCATCTCTCCTGCCCAGGAAGTAGTACTCTTGACTTAATGATGCTATTACTTAAAAATAATCAGGTCATCTCTGGAGAGATTTGTCATATTTACCTGTGTGAGGTGCTAGTGATCCTTAGTGGAGAGAACCTGGAGAATGCTGATGATCATTGAAAACCATATCATAGACAGGAGGGCCACACACACACAACAAAGCCCTAGCTAGTCAAAATGTCAAAAGACTGAGAAACCCTGCTATCAGACAATCCTTGCCCAGCCTCATCTCAAAGACCAGCCTGTGCCCCTAAGCCAAGACCATGGCAAGATAAGAAACTTCCACAGATTAGAAAACCACATCACAGTGTAGTTTCGCTGACATTTTTATACTGACTTGGTGAAGAAAACAAGGTATTGATTTACTTGCTGAGGCAGGTTTATTCTCTCCCCTGGTACATGCACTTGCATTGCTTTTGGCCACAAATACCAATAGTTTCTCTGGGTGGTCTCTGCTCTCTCCATGACCCAACCGATGATTTTTCAGGGGATAAAGACGTCCCTGAACACATGGGGAAAAAATGACTTTCCATTGCCACAGAAAAGTGTTTTCTCAATCTTTGGCTTTCATTTCAGTACCACATCTAAGAAAACCAAGATTCAAAAAGTCTTTCTAAACCAGAACAAGTTAGAGTGGCTATTCTCTGGTCTACATTGTGAGTTTCAAGACAGTGTAGGACTCTGCCTCAAAATTTCAAAGAAAGGAAGAGGTGGAGGGAAGGACAGAAGAAAGGAGGGACTCAATCAAAATGAGGCAGAACTAATTGTCAAGCTCTGATAGAAACAGGAAAAGCATGCCTATTTTAGAGTTATATACTTACTGATATCCACATTGAAATACAACACAGCAAATCACTCCTACTACTATAATTACCATTACCACTACATAGCATACATTCACACAGTATAGCTACTGGAAGGGGATATTTAAAAACCTGGAAAGTATAGGCTTTCTAAAGTGTTATAGAGCTAATGTTTTCATAGCATCACTAAATAAATAGTGTCCTGGTCACTTTAAAAAATAAAACATTTTCCAACTAGTCTTAATAAACTTTCATATATAAACCTATGTTTTCTGGAAAAACTCTAGAAAACCTTAAAGGACAAATACTATTTTGTTTTGTTTTGTTTTGTTTTTTTATTTATTCATTTTCAAGCAGAGAGATAGGAAAAGAGAGAGCACACACCAGGGCCACCACCTTGTGGGTCTGGCATATGTGGGTACTGGGGAATTGAACCCTGGGCCTTAGGCACTGGAGGCAAGTGCCTTAACCTCTGAGCCATCTCTCCAGCCCCAGGACAAATACTGTTTAGTCCTCTCAAAGTCTAGGATTGTGTATCCCTTTGTGAATATATTCTTTGGTGTTGCTTTGGTTCAATGATTAATTTGCCATCTCACGATAAGTAGTGAATGTCCCATTCACTTGGTTGGAAAAACTTCTAAATAAACGTAATCTTAGTTTCAATATTACAAATGTAAGCAATACTACTTTAGACAAAATTTAAGAACATTGACATCCACTAAAAGCTATCTGTTATGTGGGATGACTTGTTTCATAACATCTATTCAAGTTTTGGTTGGAATAAGAATAGAATCTTTTAATGACTAAACAATTACAGCTCTATTGAATAGATGCTGAAGAAAATCTGTTTCCTCACTGTGAAGGCTCACTACTTCAAAAAATAGTGAGTTTAAGTTGTAAATTTTCATGATAAATATGTATCTACTAGTTTAGATACTGTTAACAGGTCATGAAATAGACAGGAAAATAGTCTGAAGCTTTAAAATATTCTTTTTTTTTTTTTTTGAGGTAGGATCTTGCTCTGGCCCAGACTGACTTGGAATTCACTATGAAGTCTCAGGGTAACCTCAAACTCACAGCAATTTTCCTACTTCTGCCTCTAGAGTGCTGAGATTAATGACATGTGTTACCAATACCAGCTTCATCTGTAATTTTGAAAAGCAATCACATATGCAAGGACTCCCAGAAATGTTTTGAAAGTCAACATGCCAGGCCACCCTGAGTAATACAAATTGGTGATCAGAGTCTAACTCCTCAGGATTTAGGGGTCTGATGGTCATCTCAACAAGCACCATCCTATTTATGCTACAGAGTCTAAGTCTTAGAAACAAGAAAAAATTCTATAAAAGACAAATTTCTTTTTTTTAATAGTTTTTTTAATATTTGTATTTATTCATTTTCAAGCAGAGATACACACAGAGAGAGAGAGACAGAGAGAGAGAGAGAGAGAGAGAGAGAGAGAGAGAGAGAACACCAGGGCCACCACCTTGTGGGTCTGGCTTATGTGGGACCTGGGGAATTGAACCAGGGGCCTTAGGCACTAGAGGCAAGTGCCTTAACCGCTGAGCCATCTCTCCAGCCCTAAAAGACAAATTTCTACAAAATTAAAGCAATCATCTATTTTATGCATTTCAAAATTAGTAGCTCAGTGAAATACTAATTTGTATTAAGTTTAAGTTCTAACATCATGATGGGCAAATGGCCAGCATTCTCTCTATTGAAAGGAGTTATTCATGTGGGTTAATTATGGTATAATTGCTTAATAATACATACATTTAAATTCTAGCTGAACACAATTTAGATGAGAAATAAGTAACCAAATTATCCCTTTCTACTTTTATAAAAAGGAAACATTTTCAAAATGAATCAGGCCTGTCTATCTGCCAGAATCTCACAATCAAGCTTATCAGCTACTTTTTCTTTGCTGGGACAAAATATCCAACCAGAAGCAGCTTAGGGAAGGAGTAGGTTTATTTCAGCTTACAGTTTTGAGAGAAAGTCCATCATGACAGAGAAAACATGACAACACAAGAAAACCAGGATCACATCATCACACCAGCAGTGGGGAAGAAGAAAGGGCTCATTGAAAGCAGGGCAGGGATATAACACCTCAAGACCCACCCCCAGCGACACCCTTCCTCCAGCAAGGCTCCACCTCCTCAAGGTTCCACCAACTTCCAGAACAGTGCCACCAGGTAGGAGTTAAATATTCAAACACATGTGGCTCTGAAGGTCATTTTACATTCAAACCACCACATCAATCATGAATTTTCAAGAAGCAAAATAAAGCTAAATAATGTCATAAAGTTTTAAACCCCAAGCCTTAAACCTTGCTCTGCCATTTACTTAATTGGGTAACTTGGAACCATTTTCAATACTCCTTGGGGCCTCCATATTCACATTTGTATGGAAGCAAAGAACCTTCCTAGCTTTGTAGTCAAGGATAACTGAAGCAAACCTTATACTGCAAATTGCCTGATAGGTACATCTTTAAAGAAAAACACCAGCTTCCTTCCTCCTTCCCTCCTGCCACCGGACATAGTTACATGAGGAAGCTTTCAGAAGTTCAGAATGCAAGTGGAAAATTGGAACAATGTACTTGGCTCAGGTGGGGTCCGGCTTGGCTGGTGAAGGCTTCATGAGAAGAGTTTGCCAGATCCATAGCTACAAGCTTGATTTTACGTAATCCATAATTAACATAAAATGAAACATTTTTCCCCTCTGAAACAGCAGAATAAGAATTGAAGTGAGAAAACCTCTTCCAAATCAATATAAACAAATGGAAATGATTGACCACCAGATTAAATTTTTATCAAACTGAATGAGAGTCTGGGTACTCCTCTCCAGTAATAAAGAACATGAAAAAAATTTTACCTCTCACTGTTAGCCAACTCAATTACTCTCAACTTAGACTCAACATATCTCCATTTAGTCTACCCTCCTACCTGAAGTTTTGTTTACAGTTTTTTTTTTTTGAAGTGGTGAGGATAAGTATCCCAAAGATGTCAGTTTAGTTTGAAAACAATAACTAATTAATTAATTATGATTAAATTTTAAAGTTAATTTCATAAAAATAAGTAGAATACTGGCCACTAACAAGCAAGAAGGGTAATGAGGGGAGAGGATGCAGGGAGATTGGATAATTAGCATGAAAATATAGTTACATAGGAGAAATAAGCTCTATCGTTCTATAGCACTGGAGACTGACTATAATCACAACTTATTACAGAAGGAACTAGAAAAGAAAACCTCAGTTCTTCCCAACACAAAGAAATGTAAGTGATAAAAGAGATTGGACATGCTTTGGTCATTACACAATGTATACATGTATCAAATTATCACACTGTACTATATAAATCTGCACAAATATGTAATTATGTGCCAGTTAAAAACAAAATGAGGCGCCCTTGTTTCTGTACTTTCAAAGGTCACTTCTCTGTCTAATAATTAAAGATATCTACTACCTTATATTGTAAATATTTCACAAAACTATAACATGAAAGAAGAAAACATTAATTTTTTTCCTTCCCATCTGTTCAGGTTCTATAAAATACACTCAGTAACAGAGATGGATAAAAGAATAGCAAATTTAAAAATAAAAAATAGCAATTATACTTTTAAATAGCTGTGTGAATTTCAACGACTTTAGCAGAAGCACCACCTATTAGTTAATTGTAACATTTTTTAAAATTCTGACCCAAGGTAGTCATGGCTTTATTTTTAGCTCATGGGTCTTTAACATCAGCCCACAGTGATAGGCATTGTGACCACTCACTCTAAAGAAAAGACAAGGGTTAAAAACAAGAAAATAAAAAGGGGAAATAAAAAGTTATGAGTAATCCTTTGAGGCAACTTGTTGGCAGGAAAATCAGGGGGAAGAAACAAACATGCTAACATATTCAACTTTGTTGCGAAACTACAGAGATTTAATAAAGAAAAGAAGTTTTTCAAGTATCAAAAACCTAAGGAAAGTATCAGGTGATTTTTAATCTTTGGCTTTCTTCAAAATCTTACTGAAAGACCACACCAGGTGTCAGTGGAATTAGGAACAGCTATGTCATAATTTTTGGGTCTTTGTGACCGGGTTTGACAGAATTATTAAGGCTTTGCAATTCTAGGACACATTTAACAGTGGGATGTCCTGTGTTCTTTGTCAGTTCAAATGAATGCTGTGAGTAGATAAACACATTAAATGACCGTCATTAGATTCATCCAAATCAATACTTTATTTGGTCTTTTAGATGCAGGTGCACAAACGACACTCACTCTACTTCTCGTTATCCTAATCAGCACTGCATATGCACTGCAGCGAGAGTGCTGGGGATAATGAAGTTGTATTAACCATTTTTCCAAGACGATACTGCCAGCATCATTAGGCCTTTGCTAAAAAGGAGAATTTTGTTGCTTGGTAACAAAAATATTGCAGTGGAGGTGGTGGAAGGCTATTTTTCTTTTTGAGAAATCATGACTCTCTAATTCACTTTCAGTCTTACAAGAGCAGTGTTCTGATTAATGACGGGGCTTTCTTTTGACAATGTGTTCAGCCTGTCTTTTGTATACTCAGCAAGGTGCAAACCAAATCTCATTTGTGTTAGAAATTTTTGTCTTAAAAGGATCCAACCCTCCTGTTTGCTTAGCTGCCCCTCTAAAACCGAAGCAGTTATCATGACGGTACCACAGCCAAGATTCTATTGTGTAGAAACCTTCTCAGTATGGAGGCTGCACTTATGAAAGGAACCTCGCATATGATCCAGAATAAACAGGTCTTATAGGGACATATGGCAATTGCTGATGCTGAGGTAATGTTATTTGAATGCACTGATGAAGTCAAACAAAACTTTCATACCTTATTTTCAGGGCTGCAGAGATGGCTCAGAGGTTAAGGCACTTGCCTGCCAAGTCTAACAACCTGAGCTCAATTCCCTAGAGCCCAAATAGGCCAGATACACAGGGTGGCCTGTGCACCTGTAGTTTCTTTGCAGTGGTTAGAGGCCCTGGTGCACCCATTCTCTCTTTCTCTATATATAGATAGATAGATAGATAGATAGATAGATAGATAGATAGATAGATAGATAGATATCTGCATTTCTCTATCTCTCCGCTTGCAAATAAAAAGATATCAAAAAATAATTTTTAAAAACTTTATTTTCTTTTTTTTAAAAAAAATATCATTTTTATTGAGAAAAAGTCCCTTGCTCTGCATGGGACCCATTCAAAGTGTCACCTTGGTGCTTAGTGGGCTCACAGTTTGCAGCTGTTAGCTGGAAAACTTTTTGTTTTGTTTTGTTTTGTTTTGTTTTTTGTTTTATTGATTTTTATTTAATTAAATTTTATTTTTTTATTGTCCATAATGAGTTACATTATTTAGTGGGCCAACAATGAGTTGTTATCCCCAATTCCCCAATATTCCCCCTCCCCATCCCCAATCTGCTGATATCCTCTTCCATGGGTCGTCTGGATCAGTCCTTGTGGCAAGGGATCCTGTATATCCTAGTACTCAGCCCGGTCCTCCTGGCCCAAGTGTGTTGTTACTGAGGGGTGCCATGCCTCTGGATAGTCTCCCCCACCACGGCTCTCACAATCTTTCCGCCTCCTCTTCCACTCAGTTCCCTGAGTCGTGGTGGGTGAGTATGAAGGCTGCTTTAATGTTGTGAGCTTAGGGGTCTTTGTGTCGAAAATTGCTGGTTTCTGTCACCCTGGCTTATCCTGTGTTGATTGAATGGCTGTGGCTGTGGGTCCCTTGTTCATCCCATCATTCTCTGTGGGGTTCCATATGGAGCCTCCACGATATGACTATGGTGGCTCACCTCTTGCCAGGATCTCAGCTGTCTGCCTGCAGTTGGTTTCAAATCAAGCATTTAAATATGTCCTTTGACACCATTAAAAGACCTTTGACAAACTACTAGAGTCTTTCAATCTTCTCTCTTTCTCTCTTTGCCTCGATTTCTCTCATAAGAATATTTTGATACAAAAATGTATATGTGAATAAACACAGGAAATGCGAATAATATATGATCAGAAAAACAGTAAAAAACATTTTTACCTATAACAAATGAATTTAAAATTAACTCAGGCCTTCTTCCTGGCCGGTCACATCACAAAGGAAACATGCTTTGAAGAAACCTCATGCCAATCAGTGAGTGAATACAAACTTTCCAAAACCACCGCAGAGACTTAGCAAACACACTGAAATGTAAACATATGCACTAGTTTACTATTGCTGCTATGACAAGTTACTATACCCTTAGTGTCTGAAAACAATACTAATGTATTGCCTTTCAGTTCTGTAAGATAGAAGCATGGCTTTTGCCAGGCTGAGCAAACAAGATGCCACTTTTGGAGACTCAAGAGGAAGATCTGTTCCCTCGCCTTCTCTACCTTCCAGAGCCACAACCCTATACTCATTCCTGTCTGGCTTCCTCATCTTCACAGACAAAACATGCCCCTTCCTGACCATTCTGCTCTTGTCACATTTCTCTTTTTTTTTTAATAGTTAAAAATGGAATCAGATGGCTGGATTTCACCAAACTAGGTATCTCCTCATCTCAGTGTTCTTAATTTAATTACATAAAGTAACATACTTATTGATGCTGGAAATGAAAGGGTGAATACCTTTGAAAGGACACCATTTCACCATCCACCATATAGTATAACAATCATAAAAAACTGCACCACAAAATTAAGGCTTGAGTTTGAATATCACAAAATCAAGCCGAGGATGTTGCCATGTGAACTGGATCTATCAAGTACTTAGGACAACTTCAAAACTCAAGTAGGGCTGGAGACATGGCTTTGGGATTTAGAGTACTTGTACAAGCATGAGGGACTTAAGGAGCCTGAAACTACCCAAGTGTAAAGTCTCTAGTATCTACGTAAACAGCAGAGCTTGCCCAGGCACACCTACGATTCTGGTCTTGCAAACTGGAGAAGAGGATAGAAAATTATCTGCATTCACAAAAAAATAAAAAATAAATAAACTTCAGCCTCAGGAGGTGTAAGAGACTCTGGTTCAAAATAAGAACTGGATAGAAGAGCAATGTGGAGGGACACTCAACGTTCTGCTCAGGCCACGATAGGCGAAAAATAATCCTAAGTGTTCTTGTTTCACTGAGTCTCATCATTGATGTATAATTGTCAATAAAACAACATTCAGTTTCTTTGTAGGACCTTAGCTCTTAACGTCTAAGCCTACTTCTTTGGATTGCTGTATTTAACGTCACAGGGAAGAACTTTCAGAGCTCCTTGAAGAATGGTTACGCAGAGTTGTTACACACCTCCTCTTAAAAACACATGGCCTCCACAACAACTTTTGTTTCGTTTTTGTTTTGGCAGAAGCTAAATGTCAATCAATTAAGCTTCAGCTCCCTAGTCTGCATCAAATTTATAGTCATTATATGTAACTGATATCAGGAAAATCTATCCCGTTTAGATATCAGAGGGTGAAGTGGCAAATTGAAAATTTTTTTCTATGAAAAAAACTTAGGTCATCTGATAAATATTCTTCTCCATAGGAAATCATATTTTTTGAACCACAAAAGACCCTGTGATTGGGGTAAGATATTCCCTCAATGAAATAGTGGTTCAAACCCACCTCACCCTAAGAAATCAAATACTCTCAATGTTACTTAGAAATCGCTCTTGATATGAAACCCTCTCAACTTATCCACTTATATTAACACTCCTCTATTTCTAATCCAAGTCATCAATTTCAATTATTCCCAATGCCATTTGGAGGCCCTGAGAGAAAAGTACTTCTGCTATTTTGCTAAATGGACACATCAAAATGCCTTCTAAATATGTTTCTAAGCGTAGACCAATGGCGCTTCCAGCCTCGGTCAAAGAAGCTTCCTTTCTCAGTGGGCAGTGGGTAATGAAGAAACCCATAGCTGGTCAAAGTATTAAGAATAAGTGACTTCTGGGTGCTCAGCCATAAACAAGGCATCTATCTATATCACCCTGTCCAAGGCCCAGGGATCATTCCTGAAGAGGAAGTACAAAGAATGTCAGAGCTGGAAAATGGGAGCAAAAGCTATGAAATGCTATCTCC
This sequence comes from Zapus hudsonius, assembly GCA_004024765.1. NCBI lineage: Eukaryota > Metazoa > Chordata > Mammalia > Rodentia > Dipodidae > Zapus > Zapus hudsonius. Next base: position 856 of record PVHP010011376.1, on the reverse strand, counting down.
TGGGTTAGACACTTCCATTGAAATTATAAATTCAAAGCAGCTGTGGTTACCCAAACAAGACATGTGCAAAGTTGGGATAATCAACATTCCATCATAGGTTTGGAAGGGACTAATGAGTTCCAACCCTCAGCAGAAGGGGAGTCATTTTCTTCAGTAGTGTAGCCACTGCAACATTGTTCAAACTTCAAGTAATGTCCTATCCATGCTCATTCAAGATACCCTAATTTAATACACACACATACACACACACACACACACACACACACACACACACACACACAAGAAAGAGACAGAGAGAGAGACAAACTAGTTAGGAAGAAGGCGATCAGCAGGAATGGACGGAGATCAGAAGAATGTAATCGGGTCAGCAAATGAACCAAATACACTGTATACCTGTGTTATATTGCCAGAAATATAAGCTAATAATGGATTTATTTTCCTCACATAGCATAGAATCTGGAAGTGAAAAGGTCCAGAACTAATGAATACTGAAAGATTATCAAAGAAATCCGAGTAGGAGACATTCAATTCTCCTGCTCCCCCCCTCTATTGGGAAAGTTTGTTTCATAGTTATAAAACAGTAGTCACATCTACATACATGTCAGTCACATCTCATGCAAGAAGAAAGGTAGGAATTCAGTGTATCTAATTATGGATAATAAAGAAAAAATTAAAAAAATAAAAAATAAACAAGAAGAAGAAGAGGATGAGGAGGAAGAAGAAGTAGAAGAAGAATGAGGAGAAGGAGAAGGAAGAGGAGGAGAAGGAGAAGAAGAAGAAGAAGAAGAAGAAGAAGAAGAAGAAGAAGAAGAAGAAGAAGAAGAAGAAGAAGAAGGAGGAGGAGGAGGAGGAGGAG
>PVHP010011375.1:24108-45436 GCA_004024765.1 Zapus hudsonius | reverse complement strand
AGTTATTCTGTTTTTCTTTTGTTTTTTAATATTTTATTTATTCATTTTTCAAGCAGAGAGATACAGAGAGAGAGAGATAGAGAGAGAGAACCAGGGCCACCACCTTGTGGGTCTGGCTTATGTGGGTCCTGGGGAATTGAACCGGGGGCCTTAGGCACTGGAGGCAAGTGCCTTAACCGCTGAGCCATTTCTCCAGCCCAAGTTATCCTGTTTTAAAAAGCATGTAAATGACCTGCCTCAGTTTAAACAAATGGCCATAGAAGGAAAACACATAGGGGCAATGGTTTCTTTGATAATTGCAGTGGCAAACATACCCCTAGGACATCCCACGGTTGTCAAAGTAGTTCCTCTTTTAGTAAAGTTGTCTGTATTTTAAATAAGATACAGAATTCGGAGAAACTTGATGATATGTCTCATCCAGCTTACTGCAAATCAACTTTATTTTTTTAAAATATTTTATTTATTCATTTTCAAGCAGAGAGATGAGAGAGAGAGAGAGAGAGAGAGAGAGAGAGAGAGAGAGAGAGAGAGAGAGAGAGAGAATGAATGCACCAGGGCCACCACTTTGTGGGTCTGGCTTATGTGGGTACTGGGGAATTGAACCCAGGGCCTTAGGCACTAGAGGCAAGTGCTTAACCGCTAAGCAATCTCTCCAGCCCACAAATCAGCTTTAAAACTAAATCCCAAACATAGTTATTATCAAATAACAATGGTTAATGCTTACATATATGCATAGAAATCTCAGTGCCCTTAAAATATATTTTTCCACCAAAGCTAAACTTAAACTTGAAGACAGAACTGAAAACATTTATGAAATTCAATCATATAATGCTTGAAAGCTGCCAGGGGAAGCAGATCAACAACAGATGGAGTAAACAGACCACTGGCATGAAACACAGTATGCAGCCATGAGTAGGCTGACCATACCTCCTACTGGGAGAGAACAGCAAACCAAGAAAGGAGCACTTGTGCAATGGTGGAGCCTGGGCCTGGGGAGACAATCAACAGCTATTAAATTTGGTCAAATATTCCACTCAGTGAGGGGGAACCCTTGATTGGAACTGGGGATTCATGGCGATATGCACCAGATACCGTACTCTTGGGCTCCCAAGATAAGATGCACTATGCGAGTGACTGACGGGGAGACTACTAAAAATAGAATCTAGGTAATCCAGTATGGTGTATATTTGTTATCCTATACTGATCTCACTCTCTGATGGAGATTGTGTTTGTATTTTTCAGGATGCAGCAAGAGAGCTGTGGCCCATATAACCCTACCAACCGACTGTAGGCAGAAAGCTGAGATCCTGGCAAGAGATGAGCCATCACAGTCATATCGTGGAGGAACTTTAACTCACTGCCTGTGGTGAGGAGAGACAATGCATATCAAATAAAAGCAAACCAGACAGACGCATAGGAACAAAAAAGTCAGAAACACTAATGATAAATTCGTTGAGAGTTTTGAAGAGAGAATGTCACTAAGGCCTTGAGTATTCTCCAGATGTAGAAAGTACAGCTGGGCATGAAAGAAATGAGACAGAGCTGGGTAGAAGTGGAAGGGAAGTACCAGCCTACAGGAAGACAAGACTGACTGTGAGTCTGATGGGGATAAAGTTCAGAGGTCAGGTTCATAATACAGAACAAAAATAATATCTGTGTGGTCTTCTAGTGACCTAAGGCATGTCCATTTATCATATAAACAGGAGCTGCTTTCAGTATCTTTAAGCACAATAGAGATTCAGTGGCCATAAACATAAATAAAAATAACTACCCTTGAAAACTTGCTTGCCCTTGAAAAACTGTTGTATTTAAAGAGCCTACAACACACAGAGTAAAGTTTACATGTTCAACATGCTCTGAATGAAGAAAAGATGAAGGGGAAGTAGATATAGGTCACAGTACTACTCTCAACTTCACAGGCTTGTGAGGCTATGATAGGTAGTGAAAATGTAGTCAAAATTTCTAGGCCAGAGAGATGGCCCAGTGGTTAATGGAACTTGCTTGCAAAGCCCAGGTTCAATTCTCCAGCACCAATGTAAAGCCATATGGAAAGTGGTACATGCATCTGTGGTCCTAATGCCTACAACAATGGGAGGCAGAGTCAGGAGAATCTGAAGGATCAAGGTCAACTAATGTGACATCTGGAAGTTTGTTTATAGCATACTTTTCCACTGACCTCCACACATGTGCTGTGGCATCATGCCTACCTACTTACCTATACACACACACACACACACACACACACACACACACACACACACACAGGCAAATTTCTGCTGAGATCTTTTCAATTAGATTTTGCCATAGATAAGATCTTGCCAGGAGCTAAAAGTAGATAAGAAAGTTTTAAGGTAGAGTAATAACCTGTAAATTCTTGCTATATAGTTTTAACACACATTCTAGTGGACGTAAAGTGGGTTCCTCCTAAAGTGTGTATTAAGATGAATTTTGGGAGCCAAAGTATTCATTGATAAGCTTGGGTTCAATATTCATGTTTACCCCTTATGTCCATCCCAAGCTCTCACACATTACAAATGATAACCCACATCTATCAGTAAATATTTATTCTTTGAGTACTTATAAAAAACCCAAATACCTCACCAACTGACCTTTTATATATCAGGGATTAAACCTAGGTTCTTACACATGCTAAGCAGGTACTCTACCAGTGAGCTACATCTATCCAATTTACCTCTCTGGTCAAATATGTGAATCATGTAAGATGACTACATGTCAAAGAGGTAAACTGAAGTAACATCTAAGTGACTTGGCAGCATAAAGGCATCCATTCCTTACCCAAATTCATCACGTCATTATAGCTAATAAATTTAGATTCTCACTCTCAGTATTAAGTACTAACTCTTTAATAGGGGTACTTATAAAACTTATAAAACAGCAAGTGAAAAATATTGTGGTTGAAAATAAAGGGGAAGTTTCAAATATATTCTGATTTTAAAACCCATTGCCAAACTTCTAGTAGGTTTCAAGGGATATTTCTGGGAAAGTCAATTCTCTAGGAAAGTATGTACTAGAATGTTAGCCCTTTGTGTCTGAAGTCACCATTTTTTCTATTTAAATGATATGACTAAAAGATGATGTATAAATAAATTGTCTCGTGTCCACTGGAAGGCTGGATGCCTTTGAAAAGATTATAGACCAAAATATTGGGAGTCCACACTGAATTTCAAGATATATTTGTATCTTCGCTCAGCTTGAGAATATTCCTTCCGTAAAGGTTCCTAAAAGAAGAAATTTACCATTTTCTTCATCGTCCAGAGCTGTACTGGTAAAAATAGTTTTGTTCTTTAGAAGAAAAAAAAGAGAGCTCTAAATATTCCAACTATCAAACATCTAATAATTGAAGTTTAACAAGCAGTCAATAAACTTGCTAACACTAAAGAAGAGTGTATGGCTTTAATCCAATCATAATAGTCACCTGGCCAGAAAGGAAAGAAAGAAGGGGGAAATAGAGAGGGACAGAAAGAGAGAGAGAGAGAAGAGAAGCAGGCAAAAAAGGACAAAGGTAAAAAATGAAGTTGTTCAATTCTATGAAATCAATTTCAACTGTAATTTCCCTCAATAAACAGAGAATGAAATTCTGTGTCTACTTTTGCAAGGCATGCTAGTTCAATCCAGACTTCAGGTTTAAACAAGGGAAGGGGGGCTATCAAGTACATACAAAATATTGAAAACGCTCCAAAGAACTGTGAATGAGCTCACAGCAGAGTTAGCAAAGCCAGTGAAAGACAAAGTAACCTATTGATTACTTACTTCCACATTTAATAGAGGTTCAGGAAGGTTCATCTTCATGGCTAAGATGGCTGGAAGAACTCACAATCTGATTTCATCATATCTGTTATCTTGGCAATCTTTGATTAGAAGGGTGGTCTGAATACCAAAAAGTCAACCTGATGATCCTGCCTTATGGGTTCATTCACTGACAAGTCCTATCTCTTAACAGCAGCTTGGACTCCCTGGGGAGAAGCAATCCCTTGCTTCAGAGGTTTCAAGGAATTATTGACCCCAGTGAGTTTTTATCTTCTACTAATTTCCATGCAACTTACCTGACATCTCTTTCCTTTCATAAAACAAGACGTTTGCACACATGGCTTTGTTCCAATTGCCTTTCTACCGCAGGCTGTCCAAGTTTTGGACTGTGTTTCTTTATCGTGCTTTACTTGATCTTCTCTACTTTCAAAGAGCTGTTAGAATTGGATTCATTTTATCGTGTAACTATCTAACCCATCTGGCCACAATCTGTGGCTAGCCAAAACTTTTAAGATCTAGCACACTTCCACTATTAAACAAATGCTTGGATTTTTTTCTTCCATTTTCCTTTTTCTGTTACACAGTTTATTTTTTTCCTGCTACCTTCTGGTCAGAATAAACCAATTCCATACAAAATATTCTCTACATTAATTTCTAATCAACCAGGATGCTAGGAATTACACTGAGTAAAAATTCTAAGAGTGACGTTAGTGTTCACAAAATAAGCAATAAAATTCAAAAGGAGGATTCATTTGCCCTGATGAATATAGTCTATGATGTTTTCAAAGCCACTATCTTTTAAACTCATCCTCATTTGCAGTTGTTAACAAGAGTTAACCACTTTGGAATTCTTATTTTGTTCCAGACACTATCTCATTCAATTATTCCCACTACTGTACGAAGTATATGCAATTAAGGAGCAATGCTAATGGTTAGCTTAAAAACAAACCTGTCTCTTTTTCACAAACGTCAATTTTAGACTTCAGTTCTATATATGGTCCAATGTCTAAACTTCTCAGAAATCACAATAGAGTCATGGGACATCATTAACAAGTCACAAAATTTCAATTTTCTTTCTAGCTTTCTGTAACACTCTCTTTTCCCAGAGGGTCCTGAATTGCTTATGGTTTGAAGGACTTAACTTCTTGTGTGTATCTGGCAAAGAGTTTGAACATGCCTTATATGTTGGGCTTAAAATCCACCCAATCAAGAGAACATGTGGTTTAGAAATCTGGTACACAGCTGGAGAGGGGAAGCATAAAAGTCTTTCCACATAGTAAATCTCTTCTCAATAATACAATTTATTGATCCAAAAATAACTACCCATATTAAAGGGAAAACTTTGAACCAAGCTTTAGGAATTATGAAAAACCTATAAAACTATGACACTACAACAAGGTTGTCAGTCAATACCTTCAAAAATTCAATTCTTTCTGTTTCTAACATGCAAGCTAACTCTATCAAAACCTGGTATGCAAAACATACAGAGGCAAAATAAAACAGATTCTGATATTTGAGGACAAATCCTGAAAAAGAGCCTTCAAAGAAAGCAAGGATCTTCAAATCCATCTCAAAGGAATTATTGAAGTCAAGCCATCAAGAAAGTTTGTACACCAACTAAGTGCCAACATAGATGGCAAGTAGGAAGATGCCTATAGATCAAAGAAGTATCTTGGAAAAAGAAATCAACTGAACTCAAATGACAGGGCTAAAAAAAGGAAGAAGAGGAAGAGCATCTTCATTTGAGGTGAAGGGCATCTGTACCAGAGTGATGGAATCCTATTCTTCAGTCACCATGCTGCCTTCTCCAATTTAGAACCACATGGACACACCACAGATGAGGAAATAAATACAACTATATCACCAAGGATTGAATGCTCTAAATGATTAAAGTGGACAGCCATGTAACTGAAAATGTACAAAGGAAACAAAAATGTTATATTCTATTGAAAAGAGCAGCAAAGATCACAAAGGTTCTCAATTCACACTGACTAACTGTGGGCTTGAATCCCCAAAGTCCCAATGTGGTGGAATTACCAATTATATAGAATACTAAGTGTTTGCTCCACTATAAACACTTCAGCTTCAAATTACAGAGAATCAGGAAGCCTTGTTCATAGTACCAACTTTTGCCTTCTAATTGAAAGTCCTTGAGCAAGTTACTGAAACAGTCTGTGTTTCAGTTTCCCTGTCAATGTCAAAAACAGCATCTATCTCTTAAGGTTGTTTTGCAGATGGAAATGGATTGACATTTAAAGAAGACTCACAATAGTATCTCATGAAAAGTAAACAAGAATTACTTCAGAAATGAATGACCTGAACTCATTTTGTTTAATATGGAAACAAGAACCTGACAAGCTCATCCCATTGCTTTGCAGTGAATACAACAAAAGTAAATGACATGCTATATATTTTCTCAGAAGCAATCAAACTCATTACATAAGTGCAAAATGTGAAGCCCTGAAAATGAACAAAAGCAAGTGGCTCACTTCTTTGTCCAGAAGGTTCTTCATGGAGAATCTACTAGTAGAGCTCCCTAGCAACACACTGAACTGTTTTGCTAGGTGCAATGCCTCTCCACCCATCCCTACACTGGGGTTCTGTCATATTAGATAGAAAGGTAGACCAGAAACTTCAAAATCAATACATAAGATAAAGATGCCAGGGGTCAGTGATTTTTTTAAAATTTTATTTAATTTTGCAAGCTGGTGATTGAATCCAGGGCCTTACACATGCTAATAAAGGTATCCACCACCAAGCTACACTGCCAGCCCTGTAACCTTTTAATACACTATTAGAAAGGAAATGCATTAACTCGTGTGCTATTTATAATGTTTTCAGGATAATATAATCTCACACTTAGCAACTGAAGAGACAATAGAACTCTGAATCTCCCTTGCTTTAGAACCAGAAGCGCCTCGAAATAGAAATGACCAGCTGTATCCTCTTTGAATACTCTCTTATCCAATGGTAATATCTCTAATAAATTGCAATATCCATATCTACATGAGCAGACAAATAATTACTACAGGGTTCTTCCTTCCCTTCACATGAATGGAAAAGATGTATCTCTGAAGATCTCCCCAATGCAACGCTGCACTGAGAGCAGCAGCTCCAGAAAAGAGCATGTACTGAAAGGATCATTTTCAAACCGGTCATTTCCAGTGTGTGTAAGAATCCGGGCTTTTTTCCTGGGAGTTGACTCATTCAGTCACTGACAAGCAGACCTGAAGCTAACATGCATTGCACATGGTTTTGTTTTCATATGAAACCCTGGGCTAAAGAAGACAACAGGGCCATAGAGGACAAATGGCTTGACTGATAGACACAGCCAACTCAATAACTTAGTCTGACAACCAAAATTGTGTACTTTGTTCTGTATCTGGGAAAAAGTTTTAATTCCAATCTCGCTCCCTTTCCCAATCTTAGTCTGTCTGCTAGGCTCTCTTCCTCATTTGTCTTTCTTTCTCTCCTATTCTCTGTCTTTTCTTCAAGAAATTTAACTTGTATGGCAAATATGCAGAGAATCGAAGCTACTATCTCCACTTAGCCACTCTATTGACCTGAATAAGTTGATATAAATACCTTCACATTTTCAGAAGAAATGAAGTAATGGCTTCCTTTTCCAAAGCAAGCTATACAGCTGCAGGGAAACTGCTAGATAAGTTAACGATTTTTACCATTTGATATAAATTAGTTTTGATACCAATACTAACATTTAACTCCATTTCTGGATACCAGGGAAAGATATAGCATACACCTATGTGTGTACATTATATTGTTAGAAACCAGCAAGTGTGGGTTACTTGGGAGGTGTGTGTGTGTGCGTGTGTGTGTGTGTGTGTGTGTGTGCGTGTGTGTGAGTGTGGTATTATTGGAAGAGGAGGAGGAAGGGGTGCAATCTCCTATGCCTTCTGTGACACTATACTGCACACAAGACACAGTTGTTTGCTATGTAAAATGCGTCACAGACTAACACGATGTATTAGTTTGCATGTATGTTCCCCATTGAATTGGGTGTTTTAGTAAAGTTTGTAACTTGGGTCTCCGCTGCCTGGCTGGAGGACGAGTCACTGGGGTGGATTCTGGGATCCAGCCCAAAGCTGTGTTTAGGTGAGGATTTGAATTCCAGCCCAAAGGTATGCAAAGCAGTCTAAGCTCTGGGTGTCCTGCTTGCTGCAAGTTTGTACTTGCTACTTTTTAGTGTTGCTTCCTGTTTGGTGATGTCTCTCCGCTTAGACCTGTGGAAGTGAGCCAGTTTCTTCTGCCACTGATGAAACTTCTCTCGGATCTGTAAGCCTGAAATCCATTCCTCTCCTAAATGCTGTCTGGTTTGGATATTCATCCCAGCAATGTGTAACTGACTACTATACATTTCATCTGAAACCTAAAGGAATTATACAGAATTAGAATTTAGTAGCAATATAACTAACTATACAACAGAAGAGAAAGCCACAAGCAAACACTGTACATGAAATTGTACACAGGCAAGTTATCCAGAGGCTTTATTTTATGTATTTATTTTTAGCTCATGCCTGATGCCTGACAGGCAAGTTCTATAGCACTGAACTACATTCTTAACTCAGGGACGGGACTTCTTAATTCACAACGTATTTTGAGTAAAGGCAAAGTTCTACCTAAAGGGAAAAACAAATTAAGCATGTAAGCCCATTAATGGCATTTAAAGTTTGGCAGGAGAAATGAACTCACAATTACATGCTTCATTTATTTGTGTTCATATACAATTTGTATACAAATGTGATTTAATACATTATATATAGTTCTGCATTAACGGACAGAATATTTATATTGAGTATTTTAATAATAAGTTAACTTTAAAAAAAAATAAACCTGAATCACGTGTGTTTTCTCTGTTAGCCAGTGGTTGTCCAAGTAGTTACAATTTACCTACCACCTAGTGGCACCACCTAGTGGTGGCCTGAAGTAGAATTGTAAGCATAATAGCTAATAAGCAGGTTCTCTGTAAAGACAATGTAAGAACAAATAGGTGAGCAGTAATGTAGAGGTTGCCTAGCATACGTAAAATCATGGATTTGATGTCAAAATCTCGCATATAAAAGCAATAAATATGTATCAAGAGGCCAAGAAACTAAAATAATTCCTTTAAAATGACTTTCTGTCCTCATTTTGTGGTATTTCAAATATATGCAGACTGGCATATTTGAATCATTTCATAGTGATTTCTACCAATGAAAATATGATAAAATGAGTTTATCCCTCATAATCAAGAATGCTCTGTATAGGTGCCAAAACTAATATAGGTAAAGCCATCAAAATATCTGAAAAACTTGGCTGGAAATTTCTTTTTATTAAATAGAAACTGTATGTAAACGTCATGTGTTGGTACCATCATTTTCCTCCTCCCTGCCCTGAGGGTCCTTCTCAGTGGGATTGCTGGGGTCTCTGAGATTGCAGCAGTGACAGGGTGGGTGAGTCTCTGGATATGGCTGAAATTTTTTTAAAGGGTTAGAGAATAATATGGCATAGAAAATAGATAAATTTTCTGGCCCAAACTTGTGATCTAATCACTGGGAGGCAGAGGCAAGTTTGAGATAAACCTAGGCTACATAACAAGATTAAAATCAGCCTGGGCCATTTAGTGAGATTCTGCCTCACATAAACATGGACTGAGGATGTAGATCAGTTGTAGGGATCATGCTTAGATTCTCAAAGCTCTGAATCCCATGAATGCATAAGAGCCAACTTTATAAGTTTTGAGAAACATAAGGTGTACTAATGTGTGAAACAGTATACATTAAAAATAGATTTTTTTCAACCGTCATTATTAGAAACCACTTATAGTAGAAATATTTTCAAATTAGCAGTGGTCCTTTTGTGCCTTGGTAAAGCATACCAAAAAATCTAATTACATCTTTCACTCATTACTAAATAACTTGCAATATTTTCTTATATTTAATGTTGTAAAATTCAGATTTTTGCATATGCAGTATATGCATGCATATGGAGGACAGAAGACCACCCTGGGTGTCATCCTTCAGGTACTGTCTGCCTCTTATTGAGACAGAGGCTCTCACTGGCCTGGAGCTCACCAACTGGGTTGGAGTAGCTGGCCTGCAAGGTCTAGGGATCCTCCTGTCTCTGTCTGCTAAGTGCTGGTATGATAGGTGCATGTCAACACACCCGGCATTTTCATGTGGGTTCTGTAGATCAAACAGTTCCACATGCTTGAGAGGCAAGTAGTTTACTAATTGAGCATTCTTCCCAATCCCAAAATTCAGTTTAGTTTGCAAGCAATCATGCACAGACAAAATTCTTATTGACTGTGGGATTCAGATTAGTTGGGTTCCACTTAATATTTCACTGGATTTGAGAGATTGCATTGGCAGATCCCACTGTGATGAAAAAATATATGATTCTTCAGTGTAAATTCAAAGTTGCATGTCTTATAATGCTAAGATAAAATTGAAAAAATCTGCTCTTCACAATTGCAAAGGTTGAAAAGATAGCAGCAAAGGATGGAAGGACTTTTAATTTCACATTTAGCAGAAACTCAGAAATGAGACATTTAATCCGTGGAAAAAGTGTTGATTCCATATGTCATTTTTTGCTAAACTATAGGAGACAACAGAAAATCAGGAGGAACATTAGTGATACATGAAATGGTGATGTGTCACAAAGAAGACGTCCTATGGTATTTGCTCTCCAAATATACTTATTATGCTAAGCAGAGGCAAGAAGAGCATGTTTCAAAACCATAGAATGCAAAAGAAATTCCATTTTCTAAAAGCAGATGGAAGTTGAAGTGGTAAAGTAAGAATCAAGAGAAAAGAGAAGAGAGTAATGCATGAAAATTGTGGCAAAACCAGACTTTTCAGTGCTGAACACAGTAAATTTTCACAAATATGTTAGCATAAATATTAGATTTTAATATGAGATCTCTTTAAATGCTTCCCACTGGTAAATCTCTGAGTATAGGTATGCACATAGAAAACTACTTAAAGCACACTATAGAAGATAGCATGCATTTATTAGATTACGGTACCCATGGTTGAATAAATTATAATTTTTGTTGTTTATTACACTGTGAATGCAATAAACTGAGCTTAACCTTGAAAGCTATTCTGAAAATGTGTGTGGTTTTCCCATAAGCGCAAGCAAGTGGAATTTTCATTTGTATAGTATTTTTTTCTACTTTAAGCAAGGTATTGTGAGCCTTCACACACACAGATCACCTGAAAGTCCTCAAATGCAAATGAAGACTCAACTAAGCAAACAGTTCTTTGCTATTTCAAATAACTTTCTCTGGAAAACTGAACTTCACAAAAATTTACTGCTATTCACTTTTATTCTTCTTTTATACCATACTTCCATTTCTAATGTAAAACTAATTGAAATTCTCATAATATTAGACAGAAAATCATTTTCCCTCTAAATACAAATGGATATTTATGAAAATAAAAAATGTGCATGTAAAATTTTCAGCCACACTACTTCATTTTAGACTTTATACTCTTTTATTATACTGAGGTATCTAATAATTCTTCAAGTACATGTCATTAGAAAAGGGACACAGATGGGTGTTCTGTATTCTTTCACCCCACACGTTTTCTAGACTAAAAACTGTCTTTACTGCAAACCAATATAATTCCAACTTCAAAATTCAAAATGTTCCCAAATCTAATGCAGAGTGCAAATATGATGCCACAATGAAAAATTACACATCATTTTTCATGTACAAATTTATTAAAAATAATGTATAAAATTTCCTTCTATTAATATGTACAAGTATATGTAAAACACAATTGAATTTTGTGCTTAAACTTAAGTTCCATCCCCAAGATATCTCATAATATATGTCTTAATAATCCTAAAACCAAAATAGTTTTTGCCCCAAATATGTTAAAGGACATTCAATCTGTACCTCTGGTTTCAAAATGTTTTTCCCAATACCCAATTATATATATATATATATATATATATATATATATATATATATATATATATATATATATATATATTAGGTTCCTCAGAAACTCTGAAAGCCCATAAGTTCATATTAATGTCTTAATATAGTAACTTCTCACTTATTGGAAAATGCCAAAGATGGGAGTCAATGACACTTCCAAAAAAAGACACTTATTCATTGATATTTGCCTCTTTTTATCAACCTTGACCGAAATCTTTCTGGAATGTTTTCATTTTCCTCCCTAGACATCAGATATTGTGAAGTTAATTGTGTGTGCGTGTGTTTGTGTGTTTTCAAGGTAGGGTCGCGCTCTAGCCCAGGCTGTCCTGGAACTCTCTCTATAGTTCCAGGCTGGCCTTGAGCTCACAGTGATCCTCCTATCTCTGCCTCCTGAATGCTAAGATAAAAGGCATGTATCACCATGTGTGGATAAGTTAAGCTTTTTTAAAAAAAAATATATTTATTTGTTTGTAAGCCAAAGAGATAGAGAGAAGAGAAACAGAGAGTATGGGCACAGCAGAGCATCCAGCCCCTGCCAATGAACTCCAGATGCATGCATCACTTTGTGAATCCAGCTCTACATGGGTACTAGGGAATCAAGGTGGCTTTGCAGACAAATGCCTTAACCTCTCACCCATTTCTCCAGTCCAAAAGTTAAGCTTTTTCTGATAAACAAGGTCATGGTTAGAAAGAAGCAGTTTGACAACAGATGTGGTGGCACACACCTTTAGTCCCAGGACTCAGGAAGCAGAGGTGGGAGGTTCACTGTGAGTCCGTGGCCAGCCTAGGGCTGCAGAGAGAGATTAGAACCCCCCTCACCACCACCAAAAAAAAAAAAAAGCAGTTTGCCATGAATGCTGAGTATTTGTGCCTATATTTTAAGGCCTTTTTGTTTTCTTCCTCACTCACCTTTTCATGGGCTATAACTTTAGTGTACACCTGTCTCTACTATGTCACCAAAATACACCAATTAAATTGCCTGTGGTTGGCAAAGCAAGATTCAATCAAATTAAATGCGGTGAACACTTGCTCTGGATATGGTACTCAATTAAATGTGTATAAATGAGTATAAACAAGTGTTCTTCAAATTGTTAAACAGCATTTACAGCACAGGCCTTGGCCAGTCAGGGCTGAGGCCACTTCTGTTGCTGAATTAAGGAGTGTGCCAAGAAGAGCAGGAGAGAGATCTCGGCTGACTACCCAAATTCTGGGGAAGTATGCCAATAAGCACTTCAATGTGCACCCCCATAGTGAAGCATGCTCCTGGAAAACCTCACTGGGCTCTATGGAAGGTATTCTGAAGTGCTTGTGCATGCACACTGCACACTCAAATACCTCAACTATGTCAGCACAGTGTGAAAGGATATCCAAGAGGTTAGTGGAGTCAGTGAGAAAAAGAATGAGATAGTGCCAAAGATCCAGCCAGAGAAAGCCTAGAAAAGAGATAGGGAAAATAGAGAGAAAGATGGACAGAGAGGGAAAGAGAGAAGAGAATGAGTGAGTGAGTGAGTGAGTGAGAGAAAAAGAGAGAGAGCCTTAACTAAAATATAATTTAAAAGGAGGCATGGTAATAACTGGGGAATATGAGAGAACTGGTTATTGCTGCTTCTGTTTATCCTAGTAAAATCTCTGTAGAGTTAGTCACCCAACACATGAAGATTTCTAAAGATAATTACGGTAACTTATAAGGACTATTAACTGGTAATTTTCTAAATCAAACTCACCTGCTTATGTACTTTAAATGTTTTTCATAAATTTGTGATGCTTGAGGATAGAACCCAGAGCCTCTTCCATGACAGGCAAGATTTCTACCACTGAGCTCTACTCCCACCCCTATTTAAGAGAACTTCTAATTGAATATTAGCAATGATCTCACACATAAAAATGTGTTGATGCTGAGGATGTTTCCTGGTCAGCATAACATTAAAATACTTTCATTTATTGACAAAAGTATGATTTAAAGATGATGCTATTATTGGGTTTTTATTTATTTATTAATTAATTTATTTATTTTTGAGATAGTTGCTCATTCTGTAGCCCAGGCTATTTTGAACTCATTATGTAGACCAGGCTGGTCTTCAACCGATAACAATCTACCAGCCTCAGCTTCCTGAGTGCTGGGATTGTAGGTGTGAGTCCGAAAACAGTAAGGATGTTAACAAGTTGGTACATAAAGGCTAAAGGAGCAAGGCAGATGTTTGGGACCTGGATTAAGCAAGTAGCACTTTGGGTAGCATTATGTTCCTAGAGGCTCCCATTGTCAGGGTCAAACTGGTTCTTTTACTCCTTCTTGCCATTTTCACCTTTGTAACTTGTGTTCAAGTCTCAAATGACTGTACCATCATTGTACTGGAAATAACAAATGTCAGACACTACAGAAACATGAAAGGTTAACAGTAACCCAGTAATTCAGTATTAATTTGTTCATATTCTACTTATCTTTGTGTATGCCAATTTGGGCCGACTAAAACTCCTAAATGATGCAAAAAAAATATCAGCAACAGGTGTACTAAATTTCCTCCAAATTTTGGCTCCTAGAGACAATGATACCGTTGGCTAACTTGAATAAATGTGCTTGCCTAAATCACAAGGCTGGCAACAACAGGATAGCATCAATCCAATTAAGAAGTATAAACCTAATCTTGTAGGCTTTATTTCTTGTGGAGTTTTAACTGTGCATCAAACATCCCACAAGCACTGATCCTTTAACATGGGATAATATATGAGTTCCAGGGACTGTATCAATGTCACTGTTAGGAGACAGGCATGTGACTTCTAAAATTCTGTGGAGCAAAAAGGAATGTCAAAGCTCATCTTTCATTTCCAAGTACAGGTACTTGAGAATCTGCCTGGCTTTTGGTTAGTTAAGAGAAACTTTCCCATCAATTTCCAATGATTTAAATGCCTTTTGACAACTACTATGTAATGATTTTGAAGAACAGACTAACAAAGCATGAAATTTTAGTGGAATCAAAACTAACAGCAAACGGGCACACTGTTTTTATTATGTGACAGACAGTTTTAAGCATTCTTACATATACTAATTTATTTACTGCTCAACATAATCTTGTAATGCAGGTTTCATTATTATCCTTATTTTACAGATGAGGAAACTGGTGCACACAGAGAAATTGGTTCAGGGTTATGCAGCAGAAAAGTTGGGATCAAATTTGAACATGTTCCAGAATGTTTATTGTTAATCACTTCCCTGGACTGCCTCTCCTGGGCACAAAAATGTGCAGGTTGTAAAATGTGTAGATTTATTATCTGGGACTTGGACACATAAAAACTCAAATACTTCCTATAAAATATGAAGATAATCCAAAGTTATATCAAGATAAAAATTATTCCTAGAGGTGGCAAACAATATTAATAACATCTCTACTTTTATTTAAAAATAAAACATGTAATTACATTGTATCTTAGGCTTGATTTTAAATGCATGGGCATTTGGAGTCTGGTGTGGTGGCTCATGCCTTTAATCTGAGCACTCAGGAGGCAAAGTAGGAGAATCTCTGTGATTTTGAGGTCAGCCTGGAACTACCAAGGGAATTCTAAGTCAGTCTGGGTTAGAGTGTGACCCTACCTTGAAAACAAAACAAAACAACAGCAAGCAATCATGGACATTGGGTATATTCAGATGATCCATTTAACTTCATTGATTAAGTAAAGTGTTTTGTTATTTGGTGTGTTCTAATACATAGGAGAATGCCCCATATGGGATGTCAATCCATGTCCATCTTCTCAGCACTCATCATGCTAATGGAACTGCTTCTTAGTTACCTATCTGCCTGACCATGAGAGTACACTGTATTCATCTCCACTGTTACTCAATTCTTCATGTTAGTGAATTCTCAACAAACACTTGCTAAAGCAATGGAAGTAGTATACATATGCTTCATGGAAAGCCTGATGCTCAATGAAAAGTAAGTCAAGATTTGGTACACATGTAAGGTGCCATGGCACACACCCCTATGAATGGAGGCAGTCAATGTGGATCTTCAGGTGAGCACTCACATTTCTCACTCAAAAAGACCACAGAGTAAGGAGTACAAAGCTGTTCCAATCCAGTAGATCAGCAATTTCCTCCATGTAGCTTTTGTAATTCTCAAAATTAAAATACCCTAACTTTCAACTTATTGTAGTATAATCTGTAATGTGTTTTGAGATGAAATGCATGCAGCATATAATTAGACATATAGAATAGTGTAACTCAGAGGTTTTATTATGTCTTTACTGATATTTGCAGTTGTCATTTACGTCAGTTCTACAGTTTTCATCCACTCTCTAAAGCAACCCCATACACGTTAGCTGCCCATCATCCCTGCATGAGCACTAATGAGTTTTGTCCATTCATGGATTTGCCTTTCTGGATATTCCAGATAATGGAATCATTATAGTGGCTTTTTGTGGCTGCCTCACTCATGTTATGGCTTGCAGCAGTATACCTTTTTTTTTTAAATTCTTCCTTAATATGGTGTAGACAGGCCACATTTTTATGTACCCAGTCATCAGTTGATTGACATTTGGGTGATTTCCAAATGTTTTACTATGGAAGTTAATACAATTTTAATACAATAGGATTTGTGTGAAGAAGGCCACCAAAGATGATAAATGCAAAAACATTTTGTGATGGTCAATGTATACAAAACCAACTATGCCCCCTGCTTTATGCCCCCTGCCTTAATACTGAAATTCATTTGAATGCTTGCTCAGCGTTATGTCTCAGAACTTAGAAACAGGGCTGAAGTATAGTATGTGCATAGTAACATTTCCTGAATAAACAGCAAATACAAAAAAAAAACAATAATAGGCAGATGAAAAGGTGAGTTAAAATGGAAAAGTCATCAGAGGTTCAAATATCAGAAAAAAATCAATCTGTGATCCATTTCGATTTTTATTGACTTGAGAGTGAGAGAGAATGGGCACACTAAGGCTTCTAGCTACTGCAAACAAACTTCAGGCATATGTATAATTTTTTCATCTGGCTTTATGTGGGTACTGAGGAATCAAATCCAGACTGGACCAGGAAGGCTTTTCAAGCAAGTGCCTTTAATCACTGTGCCGTCTCTAAAGCTCTGCTATTATTTTTTTATTGTTTTGAAACAAGGTAGCTTATGTATCACAGGCTGGCCTTGCACTCAATATATAGCCCACACTGGACATGTAATGATTCTTCCTCAGCTTCTCCAGTGTTATGATTATAAGTGTCAGCTATGTGACATGGATAAACTCCATGCAGTCACCTTTTTTACATTAAAATTTCCTAAACAAAATATTCTTATAAAAATATCAGGGACTGCTATTATTAAATAACTGTAAAGCTCGCCTTTATATAAATTATAAAAGTCTGAAACACTTTGGGATGCTATTACTGACAAGATTGCACCAAGCCGACTTATCCTCCACAATTGTACTGTTAATTGCAAGATGCTTTTCTTCATCCATATCTAACCATCAATAATTCCGTAGCTCAGAATCAAATTGTAAAACCTGCATCTGTTGTTCCAAGTATCTCCTATCCTTATCCAGTTCTAGGTGTCTACCTTGTGAAATACAGGTAACAAATTCAAGTCTCCCAAACATTTTTATACCTATATAACTATGGGGATTATAAGCAAAACCTTTGGAATTGGACACTAAGTCCAAGTACTGATGTTTCTGATTATTATCGGGATGTCTGCATGCATATTACTTACTCTCTCATAGCCTAGGACTCCTCATATGTAGAAAGGAGATAAATAACAACACTAAGCTCAAAGGGCGTTAGAAAGTTTGGATGATATCATGTGTAAACTGCTTACCAAATTGTCTCTAGCACAGAGTAAGTAGCTGTTACTACAGGTTGAGAATTGCTAATCTGAAAATATAGAAACCAAAAAGTCCAAAACTAAGATGTTTTGAGTTGGGACATGATTCTTGAACACTCCACATATTGTCTCATGCACTAAATAGTTCCCTTTTGCTTTCTTTTGCTCTCCATAGTTGAATTCTTTTGGAGTTAGATTCACTCTGAAACTGAAAACTATCAATTAATAGTACATTTGAATAAAATGGTTTGATTATCTGATTTATTTTAGGTCAGGTACTATATGGGAAAAATCAAAAGGATTCATAGCCACTACTCCTTCTCTTCCTCCTCTCCCTCCTCCTCCTCCTCCTCCTCCTCCTCCTCTTCCATACACACACACACACACACACACACACACACGTGTACACACACACACAAAAACTACAATAAGGTGAAGGGAACCCTGGTTGAAGTTAGAAATCTTGTGTATATCTCTGCGTGTGTGCCTGTTATAGGAAAGAGGGAAAATTATTTTGCACTCAATATGTAATTTTATAAAGCCCATTACAGATTGATAGTGTGAAATATGCTTTTTAAACAAAAAAGATACAGTGACTAATGTGCAATTTCCTAAGGTTGGTTATAGGCATAGTGAGTTCAGAGGGAAAGACTGCATTGGCAAGATGCCAGGATTGATACACTCGAAAAAGTCTGACTGCAAATCATTGTACACTTGCCTTTTCTTCCTGGAGTTTTGGGTGCTTCTTGACTGGAGTCAGGTAAATGACCCCCTTTGTGCCAACTGCTTGACATATAGAAAGAATAGAATTCTCACTGTGAATCAAACCCTGAGCTAGAAAGGAGGATATGGACATTTAGGTGCCAACATGGATACTTAGGAACACAGATGCTGTCCTCAGACCATAAGCTTGAGCTCTGAGGCAACATGGAGATCTGATTATGAACCAAAGCGAGAAGAATTGCACAGAGTTCCATCAGTAGAAATGTGAAAGGCCCTCTCGAAGTTCTGTAATACCAGATTTCCCTACTTT
Source organism: Zapus hudsonius (assembly GCA_004024765.1). Lineage (NCBI taxonomy): Eukaryota > Metazoa > Chordata > Mammalia > Rodentia > Dipodidae > Zapus > Zapus hudsonius. The sequence goes on along the minus strand of PVHP010011375.1, from coordinate 26,877 downwards.
CAAAATAGACAATGTACTTGGCATCCCAAAGTAAATGTTCTTCTCAACATAATGCAGCTGGCCAGAAGTGGAGGCAAAGGCTTTTACTGAAAAGTCATTTTAAGAGAATTATGCTTGGAAATGCTCTCTCATCACTCACTTTTGTCTTCATTGCTGGAATTTTCCACTTCAAGCTCAACAAACAATTCATCATTTCTTTGGTATTTATTACAATATTAATCGAATACACACATGCATGTACCTACATGCCCTTCTAAAGAAAATGCAATAAGAATTTTTTGAGAAATGTGTTTTTCTCTTTGTTTTCAATTTTAATTATTTAAATTTGGGTGCACAATCCTTCATAGTTATATTATTTATTGAGCAATAAGTTCTTGAGAATATAGATTATTAATACTCTTCAAAACCCAAAAAGATCTTTGTACCAATTCAATTTATTGAATCTAGTAAACAGACATAGTAATAAGAAATAAAAAAGTGAGAGAAGTTTCTATGAGGTAACATGGAACAAAGCCTTTGAAGTGATATCAGCCAAAGTTATTAAAAAATGTAAAGAGTTCATGTGATTATCAAACATATTTCCTCAAAATGATAGCCTTAATTTAAACAAACTATATGAACTGTCCTTCCATGGCCACTATACCAATTAACAAGCAAACTGTTGCAAATCTTTGATTCCAAGTTTAATAAGTCTTTACATACTATCATTTCCTAGTCATTATTATCTACTCAGTTTTCTCACTTGAGCAAAGACAATTCAACTATGACAGTATTTAGTTTGCTTCTGTGTTTAGAACAGTATAAAATCCATGTTCTGTAGTTTGCAATGGTAAGGAAGAAACTTAATGAGATACAGCAGGGGCCTAATAGGGTAAAGCACTAGGTTTGACCATTAGAAAAGAAAAAAGAAAAAAAAGAAGAAGAAAGAAGTGAAGGGCAAGGGAGAGGAGAAAAAATTCAAACCAAAGACCACAAATAAGAAATTAAAAACCAAAACTTTCACAGTCATTTTAGAAATACATTTTCCATATATATTTTTTTCCTGGTGTGAAGGGAATCTTTAAGCTTGTTATTGTTGATTTTGTGTGATGTGTTCTCTTGGCATGATGATGCCATTAAACTCTTTTGGCAGTCTTCTTACATTCTTATCAACAAGTAATGATTGCACAGAAGCTTGAAGAATAGTATAAACAGCCAAAAGCTGAAATTATCAAGGATGCACACACATGTTTTAAAAATATGGCTTTAATACAATTTAATCCTCATAATGTGGTATTCATTTCAACCCTCAGTTCTCAGACATTCCACCTAGGCAGGCCTCATTCCCTGGAACATGTGGCAATACAAACAGTTGGTGAAATGCTGGTTTCCATCATTAGTTCATCTACAATAACTTCAAAGATTAAGTTCCCTGGGTACGGCAGTTCTCTGTGATCCCAGCACTTGGGATGTAGAAGTAGAAGTACCAGGAGCTCAAGGTCATTGGCACCTACATAGCCTAGGCTACTTATGACAAGTCTCAAAAAATTAAACCAAAATTATTTAAAATATTTAAGTTTTTCAATGGGTAACAAAATATGTATTATTTTTCTTTTCAGAGTAAGGAGAAATGTGTGGAAACCCAAAGAAGCAACAAGTTCTTTTTGAATAGATCCAATTAAGACATTAAATTCAAGGTGTAAGTTAAAAATACTGTGCACAGACATCTACTTCTGAGAAGGAAAGGAAAGAGAAGGGAGGGGAAAGAAGGGAAAATAAACTCTTTTACAAGAGAGCATGGGGGTGGTGATTGACATGAGTGGAACTGAATGTGAACTTCTACTCTGTTTTTTTATTACATATTGCAATATAAAATCCATGAAAAACTGAAACGGACAAATATAACAGAGAAGATACTAAACTGGAAAAGTTCTATCCCTAAATCCTAGTCTAAAAGGCAAATCACTATTTGTTGATAGTTACATTCAAGGCCTCGTGCAGGGGTGTCCAAACATTTGACTACAATATGACCTTGCCATTTATAAAAGTGTTGGGCCACATTCACAGCAATCCTGGGATGCACAGTCCACAGGCCCCAGGATGATAAACCTGAATCTGTTGCTACTCTTCTTTGTCATAGAGCCTTAGGTGTAAAAACACACCCGCCCCACCTTCACTGATCAGGTAGTGCTGTCTTGTTTCTGACATCATGTAAAAACAATCTTATCTGTTGTAGTGATAGAGGTCTACTGTATTTATGGAAGGAATTGGGTTCAAATTTATTTCAGTGCATTTATGCATTTAATCCTATACCTCAAGGGGGAAAAACCCCACTAGGACCTCATCAGAGTTCGACATGGATTTTTAAACCAGACTGCACAAAATCACACTATTCATATTTACAGACGTGTTCAGGAAGTAGAGTAACCACTCTCTATATAGATTTGCTTTATGGACACTGCCCATGCATTCTTACCTCCTTCACCAGCCATCAACTACATCTAAGCCACATTTACTCTAAAGCCAGTGAAAGCATCCCTTTCCTTCATCCAATTTACTTGTGCAGTTCCCACATTTAAAAAAAATCATCATAAAATATCTCAAGAAAGTTACCATTTCCATTTGCATTCTCAAGTTTTTCATTTAGTCCCAAACTCACTATAAACTGAATTGTTTCCTCAAAGGTGACCAAGGACCTTTTTAAATTTCCAAGCTGGTGGCTTCTACCTTCATAATTCCTACATTATTTTTTTTAAAATATTTTATTTATTCATTTTCAAGCAGAGAGAG
>PVHP010011375.1:0-24008 GCA_004024765.1 Zapus hudsonius | reverse complement strand
TCATTCCCCTCAGTTTAAGTGGCACCAGAAGGTCCCACCTATTTTGTTCTCCTTGTGCTGTCTGGACACATCTAAGTGTGAATCACTGTCAACGTCTGGCCTTGCTAGTTTTCCTTACATTCTGGACAAGTTCACATCATTTTACACTCTTGACTTCCTGTCCTTCAGCCCTTCTCAAGCCTATTATGCTTCTCCTGTCGTACTAAAAACCCATCCACTAAGTAGCTAAACCAGCCTTTGGTTATATCATGATGGATAAGAGATTAGCTTTGAGTTAACTTAAAAAGAAATGAATATCTTCACTTATGGGAAACAGGAACAGTGGGTCAAGAGACTGTCCCCAAATCATGAAGAGAATATGAGTAGATGTATATGGAGTTATTGTGAGGATAGGAGGGTATATGTAAAAGATAGATAAGCAAAGATTCCAGGGTACTGTTTGATAATTATTAGATGCCAAGGAGGGGACCAGCCTGGCTAGAACAAATTATTTTTCATTACTTAAAGAAAATTTTGTCATAACAAAATGAAAGTACCTAACGGAGCATCTGGCACACAGTAATTATTAAATAAATGTCAGTTGACTCTAAATAAACACCTAGTATAGGACATTTTTATTGAGTGTGAAAAAGGGGGTTCAAATTTTATTCCTATATATAAACTCCTGCCTACAGATATTGACATTGATTTAAAAGTCTAATACATTCCTGGAGGTGAAGGTGGTTGTAAACACTAGTTTTCCCTGCCACCCAAGGAGGGAGGTGGGGGTCTTGGCCTCTAATGTCTTACATGGTTAAACTGTATACCAGAATTCACACTGAGAAGTCAGCGAAGGATCTGTAGCAACACACAAGCAATTGTTGATTTTATTTCCTAAGCATGTCCTGCTCTAGAAAACCAAAAGGAAATTCCCAAGTCTAGAAACATGCTTCACAAGATTCCCACTAGAGGGATCTAAGGAAGCAAAACTTAGTTTGGCTGAAAAGCAGCCCTTCTATTTCAAGAGTGGTTCTCCTTTTATTTTGTTTTGTTTTAGTTATTATCCAATGTGAGGAATAACATGGGCAAGTGCTCCTTGCCATGAGCTGGAATGATCAAGTTTTTGTTTTCCTTGTGTTCAATCACTGCTGGCTGCAATTCCTGGACCAAGTGATAATCCTCTCATGACATTTGCAAAAGCTCCATTAACAGCAGTACAGACACCTGAACTTTCTTTTAGCCAGCATAGTCCACTAAAATGAGAAATGTGTGCAAGGCATGGTGGCGCAACGTCTTTAATCCCAGCATTCAGGAGGCAGAGGTAGGATTATCACTATGAGTTCGAGGCCAGCCCAGGACTCCAGAGTGAGTTCTAAAAAACTGAGAAATGTGGTCTAAAGGATGGTCAGAATAAAAGTGGTAAATGTTGCCTCCCCCTTCCCCTTGTTTCTTCCTCCTCCATTCCAGAACAAAGTCTCATTGGTTCCTGAGGGTAATCTCCACTTCAAGACACAAGATAAATTCACCTGTCAAAGGATTTGAGTTTTGTATATACCTTCAAGTTTTGAATATTATTTGCAAGGTATATATCAAACCAGATCACCACAGTACTCTTTCCAAATGAGAGTGAGAAAAATTAAAATATTTCATAAAAAAATGATAGCTGGGGTTTACTGGCTTTTAGCATACCCTCAGACCTAGCTTTTATTTCTCACTATTAACTTGCCAAGTAGCCCATAACAAAAACAACAATAAAACAGAAGGCAAAAGGGAAAAATGAAGTTGAAACCCCAAAACAATGACTTAATTTTGTTTGCCTAAAATACAAAACACACATACTTGCTGCAACTGAACTTCTGAATAACTCAAACTCAACTCCACACCTTTATTCAACTTACTCTAAACTGCTCTGTAAATACTGCTTACTGTGAAATAGATGCTATAGTCAAAAGTAACATCTGACCAAAAACATTAGTAATTTTGTTTTCTAAGTAGCTTTAATAATCAGAAAATGCTAAAACCTGTCATTCCCAGGATCTAGAAACACGTGCAATCTTACCTCTCAACATTATGCAATCTTACCTCTCAACATTATACAATTTTTATCACCATGGGCAAAATAATACAAATAACAGTTTGGGGGGTTATTTTTTGATGGTGTTAACTCTATTGTGCTGCTCAGTTTGTTTTCATCTCATTTCATAAATTGATTGTTAATCACACAATCTTTAGATGCATCTTTTTCTATTCTTAATAAGTTTTAAATGTGGTATTTCTGAGGAGGGAATTACAAACTCATTTATAATCCTAGAGTTTAGTCAGTAATCAGTGCTGTGACTACTTTGTTTTAGAGCAGTAACTTAGGTTTAATACTTAAATATCTATGATGAAAATTCTAATTGCATTTCAAGTCCTTGGAGCTAAGAAAGCAGGGCTGCTTTAAGGTTCTGAAGAATAGCCATAGGAAGAGGCCTTTAGGAATGAATTCCATACATCCAGAGTGGAAAATGATTTAATAGCACAGGGAGGGAATATGGCCAGGGATGGAGGGAGGGTGGGGACAATATCCTAGCTCTCATCCTGGAGCTGCACTAATACCCCAAAAGACAGCATTTTCCTCCCAAAAATAATTTGATTCAAAGGAATATGTACAGACTGTCCAGAAGTCCAAGTATGATTCTAATCTCCTAATGGATTTAATGTCATATCTGATCCAGGGAGTAATTTTTTTATTGTTGGGTTCAATTATTGGAAAGTCGATGTTGTTACTGTCTTCTTTGCTTGAGTAATTGTCCCAAGGAACATTCTTAAGTGTTTGAAAACAGATAAAAACCATCTGGGCACTTAAGCAACATCACTCTGTATGCCAGCACTAAAGCCCCCAGCAGCCCTTTATCACCTTCCTCACAAAAAATAAGAGAAAAAATCATTTCTGGCCCAGTTGGGATTAACCATCACTAAAAAATTGACTTTAAATCTTTGACAGCAACAAAGTCACTTTATATCTACACTCAATACATGTATGCATAGATTTGAAATGCCTACCCCAGAATGTCTAATCTTACTAGGTAATACATTCTGATATTTTTCTATTGCTTATTTTGTGCAATTTTGTTTCAAAGAAATACTAATTAAAACCTACTAAATGCATTTCATTATGTGCTGGTAAGTTGCTTGACACTGAAAAACTGCAATGGTAGCTCATACATGCTTTTCTAACAGTACACCTAATGCTGCTAGACTCAAATATAATGAGGTAAATCTTCACACTTGAGTTTAACACCAGTAATTCACACAGCTGCAACCGAATCTAAATCAGCTCGAAATATAGTTTTATTTTTTAAACTTTTAATTGACAACCTCTTGTACACATAGACAAAATACACTGATTATAATCCCACCACCCTCCCTTGAAAGCTATTTTTAAGATTACCATTATAGCAAAGATTTGATAAGCAAAATAATGTAAAGAAAATGCATGGAACATTGAACTTAAAGAACAAGCTACATTTAAGGTTTTATAACCATTTTTTTAATTTAAGGCAGGGTCTCACTCTAGCCCATGTTGACCTGGCACTCACTGTGTAGTCCCAGGCTAGCCTTGAACTCACTGTGATTCACCTACCTCTGCCTCCCACATGATGGGATTAAAGGTGTGCGCCACCACGCCCGGCTCTGGATCATTATTTAAATGCAGCTGTCTTGTTAATTATCAATGAATGTTAGTATTCACACCAATAGCAAATTCATTTATGCAAACCCTGTTGCAGTTTACCCAAAATGTTTATTAATAAGAATAGTGTCTTTGATCCAGAGTAGCAAAATTTTAATGTATTATGACAGTCATTCTCAAAAGTGTTCAAAAACTAAAAACATGTTTTGATAAATGCTTTTTAGTTCTCCCATTACTTCTGTGTTTATAAATATTCTCAAGGTACCATCTAATAATAACTATAGTGGGTATACAGCTTATTTGTAGAGCATTTGAAACTTCAGAAAGCCTTTTCATTTTTGTGAACTGGTAATGACCAGCAACCCCTGGATTACTGAATATTTAAAAAGCATATGATGACATTTGCCAGACTCAAAATTGAAATTTAATATTTGGTTTGTCCTGCAGCTGACAGATTACCCAATCCCATGAAGAAATCCAGGTGTCTGCCCTTCAATGATTGCCTGTATTTTAGAGCTCCAGGACACCCCCTATCAAATTTGTAAGATATAAAAGAAATTAAAATTTCAAAGTAAAGAACCAAGCCAAGTTCTGGAGTGGGAGGAGTGTCACACAAACTTCTTTATGTGGACATACCCACTCAAAGAACTCAGAACAGATGTTTATCTTTTATAAACACTCGGCTGTTTGGCAAATTGGAGTGAAGGACAGGCCAGGAAATAAGGGACTCCTGGTTGTGAACCCAGCGTTGGTCTTAATTCTGTTTTTGCTTTAAATCAATGTCAAATTCTTCACACCTCAGCTGGTTTACAGCAGGCAAGAATTACAGTGGGGAACAAAACTGTTTCCTGGGGATGTCGTAGGTTAAATGGTTTCTATTACAGCCCTCGAAGGTACTCCCACAAAAGGTAAATCTCACTTCATATATATATATATATATATATATATATATATATATATATATATATATATATATATATTATTTACCTTTATTAAGTCTGGGGATTAAAATACAATACGTGTATCCTGCTAGAGTGACCTTGGGAAAGAGACCGTTCATGCATTCTTTTCCAATTTTTTGTCTACTTTATACATAATCAGTAATTAACCAATTAGGAAACTCAATCATATGATTTTGTAGATTTTTTTAAGTAGTCACCTCTGAGCTGAGCATCTACAGACAGTTAATGGCAAGTTAGGGAACCTCAGCTTTATTGGAGCAGTGTCCAGTGGGCCATCCACCTAAAGGAAATACCATCCCCACCCAAGATCTGGCTTGGCAACCTATGCAAAAGAATTATTAAGTTCCTGTCAGGAAAAGAGACTCTATTCTCCATGCCATGAATCTCCCACCTCTGTAGCTACCTAGCTCTGCCCTCACCGCACTGGACTCTACAAAATGGTACAATGTGGTTTCACTTTCTCTCCAGCACTTCATGAAAAAAAGTGGACCGGCCCCTTCATGGCATTTAATGAATATTCCTCTCTTCCTAGATTTGGACTGTTGGTCCTCCCTGCCGGTCATTAACTAGAGGAAATGCCCTCCTCTGCAATCACTATTGTGTAAATAAAGCCATAAACTTTTGAAGGCCTGTGCAAACCCAGACCCCAAAGCTGCACGTGTAGGGATAACATCTTGATTATAAAAGCACTGCCTTCCAAATTAAACTCAAACCCCATGATACAGTCCATAAAATATACAAACCATGCAGTCCAGTGACAGATTTATTGTGGTCTTACAGAATGAAAAAAAATCTCTATATGGAAAACAGCTACTTTTGACCCAAATAGCCCTCAAACAGGAAGTTGAAAGCAAATCAGCCAGCTATGGCCTCACTAAGTAATGAAGGAGACCAGTGCAGCCAGCATTTCCTGTCACTTCTTGTCACTGTTTCTGAGCACTCCTATCTGAATTGTTTATTTAGATGGCTAAAAATGTTATGGAGAGTTCTTTGGGGATAGACACAAGGGCGGCTATGCTATGATCTATACTTGAATGTGAAAAAAATGTAACTTGTACAAAAAAATTCATGCGTGTGGCCTGCTTTATATATTTTGCTGCACTTAAAAGGAATTCCAGAAAAAAAAGGGTCACATTCGAGAAAGTGCTTAGAACCAGACCTGCTCTGTTAACTTAGGGTCATCAGTAGGAATCACCATTTTCATGCATCTCCTCGGAAAATGTTGAAACTTGCAGAATCCCAGAAGACTAGTTTCTCATGGTTTCTCATTCTCTCGGGTATGGCCACCACCACCATCAAAATAATCATTTATTATCATCCTGTAAAATGACTTGTGCAAATTCAATGTATGTGTATATGTATGTATGAGAGTTTTCTATTTAAACAACACTGTAGATGAGGAGCAGAAATAGGACAAGCCAAGGGGAAGCAGGTATCACACTTCTCACAAAATACATTCTTATGTTGCTTCAGCACTGTGAAATACCAAGCACTAGGTCATAGCTTTCTCCATCACAAAAGAGTTTGGAAGGAGGGGGAAAATAAAACTGTTTTTGCTCTATTGTTGCTACAGAGTCTCTTGGTATATCCAAATGAGTTCCTCCACAAAACCAAGTTCATCTCTTTGAGAAAGAGATCTTATTCATAATAGAGTATAAAAATAATATATAATAGAACATAAATAATACATAATAAAGTATATTAGAGTCAGTGTAAGAGTTAGTTTAGTTGGTACAATATACTTAGAATATTAAAAAGTTGATCAAAAGCCCTGCCAAACAGACAAGCAAGTCAAGAAGTACCCATCTGTGCATTAGTGGCGCCCAACCTAGGTGGGTAATCAACAGCTGGCTAATTGGCTATGAGATATGCTCAGAGGCAGGGAACCCCTGACTGGTAAATGGGAAACAAGGCAACCCTGAATGGGGACCAAGAACCCCATCTACGTGGGAAAGTTCTCACTAACCATAGGTCCTCAGAAAGGCTACACCCGCCAACCCCTCACCAACCTAGCAAACTTTGTCTCAATTGACCAATAATAATCTCACTCTCCGCTCGAGACTGTTTCTATTTTTCAGAAATCAACGAGAACCAGTGACAACTGAATTCAACCAAAGGGACATGACTTGACCGGAGACACCCAAGCAGGAGATGTTTCACTTCCAACTCACCATTTAGAACCCTAACACAACCTCTAAGGAAGTGACATGGCGAGAAAAAAGAGCTACACCCATAGCAAGGCAGATAACCTAGAAAAGGACAATGGAGAGAGGCACCAAGGGTGCCCAAAATTGTCCAAAATACAAATTTACAAACTCTTAAAAACCTAATAACTATGCAAAATTTAAACTCACTCACTATGACTCAGGGAAATTTGCGGAAGAGGGGGCGAAAAGAATGTAAGAGTCATGGGGGGGAGAATAACTAATGCATAAGAGGGAATGTCATCATGGATTCAATGGCTTTATCTAAGAACCTATGATACTGAGCATATTGTTGTGTTAATACATATAATTTTAAGCCAATAAAAATGTTTAAAAAAAAAGAAAAAGAAAACTGAATTATTTGAAGTAACAAAAAAAGCCCTGCCAATATCCAAGGGTTTTCTCCAAAATTACATTCCCTTATGGATTATGTCAATTTTGTGTGCAGCCCATACCCAACCTGGAGAGATTATTGATACAGGTCTGTCCACAGCTGAGGTCACTGTCATTGGCATTCATAAAACAGAGCAAATTACACAGGCTCAGCATTCTAGTACTCTCCAAAATATTTATGTGTTTTGAAGGTTTCAGACATAAAACACGACTGTATAATAGTCCATCATGTTTCACTTCTTACTTCTGGATGAGCCAATAAGATTTCCCTCTGTGTTGTCTAATCACTTGGGGGTGGGGCAGGGATAGTGCTGTCATACATGAGTAGGGATTTTTCCTGAAAATCAATTCTGAGAATACTTCCCTCACTTTCTTTTGAATCCTCAACAATCACAAATAGCAAGAATTTTCAGAAACATAAATGTACGCTTTGACAAAACTCTTTCACAACATCAGCTACTTTTCAGAGGAAAAATCAAACTCTTCACTTGGGTAAGGGGTGAAATGTGAGCCCCACCTCCAATCTATGGGTCCTAGTGAGCTTTTTTCTAGATAATTTAAATAGAGCTAAGAAGAAGTATTCCATAATACAGGAATCCAATCCTATAATTTATACCTTCTTTTTAAAGTTATCTTATTAGAGCATATTAGTTGTAAAAAAGGATGGATTTCATTGTGATATTTTCATACATGCATACACTGTACCTTGAATATATTCATCTCTCACATCACCTATTCCTTTTTTTCTTTTTTCTTTCTTGATTCTTGAGGTAGGGTCTTACTCTAGGCCAGGCTGACCTGGAATGCACTATGTAGTCTCAGGGTGGCCTTTAACTCATGATGATCCTCCTGAGTGCTCCCTATTCCTTTTCTTTTCCCTAGCAGTCCTCCTTGAACTTTTATGTTATTTTTCTAGAACAGGAACTCAACCTTGAGAAAGCAACAAAATCATTCTATGTGTAAAGCAAACAACTGTGGAATTATACTAAAGTATATATGCTTGAACTATTATCACACATGAAATTTTTGTTCTGCTTTATTTGGTTTTCACATGTAAGGGTTGAAACCTAAAATGAAAGATGAAATGAAAGCTCCCCTGTTGCTTTCTAATTCCCACACCATTCTCCAATATTCTCTCCTCTTCAGTTTTTTCATGCTGTCACATAAAGATAAACTAAAAGAGCTGTACCTAAAGACCAATGGTTCCTCTGGGCAAAAAAGTAAAAGATGATTGTGGAGGATCCGAAATGGCAGTTCTTGTCTCCTACTGAAGAAGGGTTGCTTTCTGGACACAGTAAAAAGAAGCACTACTCACACATAGATCTTGGTCAATAGAAACCCATGCAAATCCAACTTGGAACTGAACAATCAGTGTCTGGCAGAAAAAGAGACAGCTTCCAGTATTCTTTTTCGGTCTCACCTGTACTTTCTTTGTTTTCAAAACAACACATGACAGGGGGCACTTGAGTTACAGTATTTCTCTTGTACTATTTTTTTTAATCTGGTGAGCCAGTTTAAAGAACTCTGTCTACTTAACTTAGTGCTGATGATTATTTTTCTAGGATGTAGGGGACAAACACTGATGCAACTTTGGGTGACAGAGTAGTAGCGTTTGGCTTTCTGGTAAATCTTCAAGGACTTGGCCCAAAATCTGCTATTTAATTATCATCCCTGGTCTTATTTTGAATTGTAACTGTGCTCCTCAGCTAGATAGTCAACCTAGTGTGATTGTTCAGTGTTCATGTTTGTCAATAAAAATAGAAATAATGATGCCTTAAATCACAGGAAGACTTCATAAAATACACGAACAAGTTAGAAAGATCAATTTATTTTTTCATTACTAAAACTTTTACGGAGAATAGGGGACATGAGGTAAAGAGACCCAGTAGCCTGACATTCAAAGAGCTTCTGGTACATTCAAGAATACCTGAGGAGCTCTTCCTCAAATTTCTCAAATTTCCACCTCAGTGGCAGGCAATCTCAATAGATAGGCTCAGAATTCTGAGAATCAAGTGGGGCCAAACTTAAGACAATTTGAAGAGCTCAAAATGGAATGCCAGCTCCAGCACACTGTCTCTTAAGATGCTCCCATTGCCTAAGGAGGTCATATAACCTGCCAGAAGTCTCTAGTGCCAACCATTCTGTAATGCCAACCCCCTGCATTTCTGTCCAGACTGCCTCTTAGCAATTGGAGACCCTTTCTTTTTGGCCCTACAAATCTACTCACTGAACAGACATAGAACAAATTTCTGCTCACAAGCCAATTTAATACTGACGCAAGAAGGACTTTGGAGTGGATATAATATTTTTAACAAGCATGACTAATTTACTCTTAAATCTATAATCCAGTTTCTTCTCCCCTTAACTCTTTTCACGGCTGTTATAAAGAGTTCTGGGATGCTGGGCATGGTGGTGCATGCCGAGAATCCCAGCTATTTATGCTGAAGCAGCAGAATCCTTTGAGTGTAGGGATTAGAGACAGGCCTGGGGACACAGGGAGCCCCTGCTTCAAGTACATTTTATGAAAGAATTCTGGGGTTACAATGATTCTCAAAAAAACCAACACACTATTTCAAAGAAAGGTAGACAGCATGTGCGCACGAGCACACCCACACACCCACACTTAAACTAAGCCTCCTTTTATTCTTGTTTCCTCTTTAGTTCTAAGCAAGGCATTCTTTCTCTGAATGTTAACTGCCTGGAGTTAGGCATTAATAGCTCCGGCTCTTTTTGAGTCTCAGAGACATCATTTATTGTTCAATCTTTTCTTGTCCATTCTTAGACTTGGGAGTATACTGTAATAATTGACATTTTTTCAAATTCTTTCATACAGAAATCAGTTCATGACTGTAAAAACCATTTTTAACTGATTACTAATTTATGCATTAGAATTCCTGTGTATGCTTGTATGTACATTCCTAGACAATTTGGGAGGAGCTTTAGTTCTGAAATAAAATAAGGTCCCACTCCCTGAATTTAATGTTTTTTCATCAATCTTTTTAATGCAATGCCATTCAATTTAATATCAAATAAAAGAGAATGGTGGATTTCTACTGTAACTTTAATTTTTTTATAGAAATTCTGCCACCTTCCCTTTTATGTCATGTGGATATCATTAACATTTGATAAGATAATTGATACCTTATTTATCCTAATTCTCAAAATTGTCTTTCCAACACTGTTACAAGGTTGTCTTGAAGACAGATATAAGCATCCAGGAAGAGTAGGATACTATGTAACCTCTAATTCCCTTTAGATCTGAAAGTCCACATTAAAATACATCTAATTGCTTTCTACTTGGGCATGATTGCTGGTTGTTTAGTTGGCAATTAAACTACTTGCTCCCAGACAAAAATGTAGAAGGAAAATATTCATTTTATTTTATCTGAATCTCAGGTTTCTTTTTTTGAATTAAGAGGCATACCACACCTACACAAATCTCACAAAGTAACAATTTTTGATTTCTATTTTCTTGACATCACATACACTTATTAATGGTGAAAATCATGTGCTCAATCTAGTAGACATTGCCATGGGATAACTCAACAGCCAGATGTAGTGACACATGCCTGAAATCCCAGCACTCAAAGCTAACGGATTACAAGTTCTAGGCCAGCTTGGGCTACAGAGGAAAACCCTGTCTTACAACAACCACCACCAAGGAAATGCAACAACATGGAAACACCCTGATGAAGCAAATGTGAGTAAAGCCTGAATCTCTTTCAGACACATGATCATTTTAATATGGCAGTGACCATTACCTTACTTGTTAATTGCAAGATCAAGTTACTTGTCAAACATGGACTGTAACTTATTCTTCTTGGCTTTTCCCCAATCCCTGTTAGTCATCTGACCAGATAACAACTTTTATTTTAAACCAGAAATTCTACCACCTTCCTGTATTTCTTTGCACTAGAAACAGTGTAAGTATACAAATTTATGAATGGAAATCTTCATCACTTGAAGACTTCTCACTCCTTTCCCTCCCATCTTCCCACACATGCAAACACAGCTTGGTAGAAAACAGCACTGTACTTCAAACTGTATTGACAACATCTGCACAACAGCCAAAAGACAGTCACTGTACAGCTACTCAAAAGACAGAATCTTTTTATTCCCAAGCTGCTTTTCACTTTTTCATAGTGCCAAGCTGGAAAGATAATGATACACCTGATGGTTACAAGAATGACTTAACACAAGTTCCTAGAAGTACAATGAGAATCCAGTGAACTCATTTGTGGTAAATAGAATGTAATTAGGAAAATGTGCATTCTAATCAACTTTACATTTTTAGCTTCTTACAAGTACACAAAAGGTCTTCTGTTTAAACTAAAAGCTCTACACAAAATTGGTCCCTCTGTGGGCTTAAAAACTGTCCATTTGTCTTTTAAGCTCAACATTTATTAAGCACCTACTTGTACCGAACATTATTCAGGTATAATAAGATGGGTGCAAAATAATCCCGAAGCTTCTTTGGCTAGTAACTCCTAATCATAGGGGTTTCGTTTGTTTGTTTTGAGGCAGGTTCTCTTCCTAGTCCAGGCTGATTTGAAACTCACTCTATAGCCCCAGGCTGGCCTTGAACTCATGTCAATCGTCCTACCTTAGCATCCCGAGAGGTTTTATCCTCCTTAAAAATCAGCTGCTGTGAAATGTCTAAAATGGGCAATGGAGGGAAAAGCTGTTTTATAATAGGCCTGGGAGTCATTGTGCATTAAGCAGCAAAGAAAATCAGAAAAATGAAGTAGCTCTTAGAAATAGAGCCAAACATGTAGTCACTACTTCTACCTGAGCACTCTATCAGTTCTCTCTGAAAACAGTTTTTACTGATGAACCCTCTCACGTTTGCATACAAGGTTTCCAACCTCACACCTACATGAGACAGCAGAACTGGTAACTGTAAAAATGTCCCCCTCTTCTGCAACCAATTTACCTTCTCTATTCTGGGCCAAGGTTTAATATTTTCATTTTCAAACATGATGTGTTTGGTTGGGAGTTATGTGGCTCTAAGGTAACTCATGCAGAGGCAGAACTTACAGAGCTGGGGTCTCAGTCTGTATTAATAAGGAGAGAGGTTTCTTGTCACCATCCTCCTATTTCAAAAATAAATTCAAGGATGTATTTCTCTACTCCCCATTTGGAGGTGAAGCAAGGAATTGCTCCAAATGTCTCCCTGAGCAATAACCTGAAAATGGATGTGAAATTATTATAGAGTAAATTCCATTGTAAGCATTTGTTCTTTGTTTCTAGGTCGACTACTGTACCTGGGCAGAAAAACTGTACTGTACTTTAGTAGTGCAAAATATTCTTCCTCCTTTCTAGATAATTGCTGAACTTGGCAAGAGGTCTGTCTGCCAACCAGGTAGCTGATACTGCATTGGAAAAAATAAAAAGTAGATGGGACTAGACTATAATATCATCCTGGCTGTACACACAAGTCTATTTAAACTATGTTGGGAGAAGTTTTTGTTAAGAGGAATGTATTCCTCTAAAGTACTGTTAAATCAAAGAACATGAATTACTAGGATTTTAGACAATGGAGGCTCAATTTGCATTGACTCAAGAGAGTGTGACTAAAATCAGGAAAAGTCATGGTCTGAGGTAAGCCTCATTGTCAATATGGCTTTCCTTAAAAGGGGGAAATGGTTGAATTGTATTAAGCATTGATGTCTAGTCCTTTACATGGCTATAGCAACAGTCTGTTTCCCAACCATTATGTCAGTAATCACCCAAACACTAATTAAACCAAGAAACGAAGCCAATGATAAATTATCAATCATTTCAAAATCAAATCTTGAA
Organism: Zapus hudsonius; assembly: GCA_004024765.1. Lineage (NCBI taxonomy): Eukaryota > Metazoa > Chordata > Mammalia > Rodentia > Dipodidae > Zapus > Zapus hudsonius. Next base: position 10,998 of record PVHP010011375.1, on the reverse strand, counting down.
ATAGTTTTAATTGATGGTTTCCCATGATTTCTATACACACATATGGAGAGGCTGTGGGGACCCGATCTCAGCTTACAAATACCAATTTAACAACATGTAAAAGAAAAGAACCCCTAAAACACATTACTTTAATTAGACCCACCAAAAATAGTTTTCTATGTATACAAATTAATAATAGTGTTCCTGGAAAATACACAGTAGCTCGACTATAGGACTACACAAATGAGTCACCTAAATGTCAAAGTTTATTACTAGCCTTACTTTAATTTCAATTTCTTAGCATGAGAGCATATTGTAAGGGCGTTAAAAACTGAAGTTATCCTTTTGAATTACTAATCTATAATACTAGAGTATTATATAGTCTCCTGCCCTACAGCCCCCGTGGTAAATACCAGCAAGCTAAGTAAAAGGTGTTGATGACCCACACATGAAGCGATGCGGCTCTGCAAGAAAGCTGTGACACTGCTCGCGACATCGCATGAAAATGGAAAACAATTAGTTGCTGTAAGCATTGCGGATGACATGCCATGCAAGTTTCTTTCAATGAAAAAGGGAAAAGTCAGGAAGAAGAAAAAAAAGAAAAGAAAAGGAGGAGGAGGAAGAAGAAGAAAATGAAAAGTGTAAAGAAGATACTGCAACAAGTTGCAGGCTTCACCTCCTCTTTGCCATTTTGTCAAGGAAAGTTGCAAAGGTGCTGGGTGTCGCTGCGTCCACGAAGGCAAGCACTCTCAGCAACCCCAAGTGTCGTCCAGCCTTACCTTTGACCGCTAGCGCAAAGCCAGACAGAGGCTAAGGGGCCCTGCTCTCACCAGCAGCGGCAAGGGGCAGCGACAGTGGCACATGCCATCTGTTAGCGGTAGAGGCAAAAGCGGCGCGGCGCGAGGTGGCCCCGGTGCCCGGAGAGCCTTTAGCAGGGGTGTCTACTGAATGCCGCCATTTTAAAGAGGTTCCCGAAATCATTAGATATAAGCAAATTAAAGCCCGCCCCACCTACAGAACTTCAGGGCTGGGAAGACCTAGCTACCCGGCTGTGAGTGGGCCGCGATGGGGTACGAGATGCCAAGTGTACCGACAAGCACTCGGAGACTTCGGGATGGAGGCGATAATGCCCCGCGCCCCGTCTCCCTCTCGGCACCCCTTCGCTCTAGTAACAGGCTAAGGGGAACGAATATTTTCCTGACTGCACTTCGGTATTTCTAGGGCCGGCCGACGGGCTGGGGGAGGGGACGCGGAGCCTGGCGGCCCTCACCCCCCGTGCTATCCTCTTGGTTCAGTCCACTTGGAGCGCACCTCAGAGCGCCCCAGCTTCTAGGCGGCCTCGCCAGCTAGCGGGCGGGCGGGCTGGGCCGGGCCGGGCCGGGCGGGGCAAGTTAGGAGCTCCGGCCAAGGCCAGCGGTTGTCATGGTTACCCAGGATCCCACCCCGCCCGGCCCGAGGCAAAGGGCGTGCCCTCGATTCCCGAGAGGTGTTGGGAGTGGCAGTTCCTCAGCCAGCTGTGTTCCCCGCCTCGAAGTCTGGTCAGTTTGCCGGAGGTTCTCGGTTACCCGCGCCTGACACGCTGGGGGCGCCCAAGGGGAGTAGGGGGCTTTTAGGCGCCAAAACGGCAACTCGTGCCAAAGTCAGCCAAGCAGTGGAGCCGAGCGCTTGCTCGCCAACCAAAGACGCGGTGGTCCTCCGCCCGGCCCCACCCCGTCCCGCAGCGCCACCACCCAGGGCCGGCGCCGGCTCACCTCACCTGGCTCCCGGCGGGCGCCGCTCCCGGCTCTCCCCAGCTCTCCTGACGGGCGGTCGCGCGGACGGAAGGCGCGGGAATTCGCGCGTGCTACCCAGGTTCCCGCTCCGTCCTCCGCCTCTCTGGCGCAGCTCTCAAAGAGCGCCAAAAAGTCGCGCTCGGATCCTGCCAGGAGCGGAGTGCGGCCACTTTCTTCCTGTAGGGCGCTGTGTCCTCGCGAAGTCGAGTCTTTGTGTGATCCGTTCCTTGGAGCGTGCTTTTCCAAAAGCCCAGCGCAGGCTTTATTCTCAGGGGGGTGTGGCGCCTCGCCCCCAAACCCCGCGGCCCAGCCCCCGCTGCGATCGGCCTTTGTCGTCGTATTATTAAAAGAAGGGGGACAAATCATAACGCGGGGCCTGGACAAAAGCGAAACAAATGGTACGAGTACACACCCCGATGGGACAGGGCGGCTGGAAAGTTTCTAGAGCTTCAGTGACTGAAGTGACCATTGAGAAATGCACCATAGCTCCCAGCTAGAGAGCTTTATAGACACTGCAGAGACAGGTGTGGCAAAACAGGGAATTCCCAAAATGACCGTAGTCACTACCAGACAAATACTCACCTTCTGCCTTCCTCTTCCATCGATGCCCCAATCTTTTACTTCCCTCTAAGAAGTTCACAGAGAAAAGTGTTGATCAAAGGAAATGTTTTCCCTGGCTTCAAGAGAGGAGGAGTCTGAAGTGAGACTCCAGATACTTGTGAATGGAAAATGGACAAAGCAAACGCGATTTTATATTTTGATTTCAAAGTTTGCATCTGGATAGCTAAATTACAAGTTTCAAATTCATGCAAGTGTAATAGGAGCACCAGCTGCCCCTTAATTGAAGCTCCACGATAATCAGAGCGTGCTTTTATTTAATTTTATGAGGACAATTGTAGTTGATAACACACGCATATGCAGGATCGTCAGTGACAAGCTCAAAGCAATTCATGGTTGCTTTCTTGAATGCAATCAACCACTTCACCCAAGGACTGAGTTCTGCATGGTCTACTGAAAGTGCAAAAGCATTGCAGGAGATATTCAAGCAGCATAAGTTGAGAATTGCAGTGATTCTGGGGGCTAATTATACTTTTTAATTCTGCCCGACCAATCCAAATAGAATTCTCCAGCTAATTTTAGGCAAGAAATCAATCCCTGTTTGTTAAATGCAAGATAATAGGGGTAGGGAAGTAATGATTGGGAGGAAAAGACTGGGCACAAACTGTCCTTCACAAAATTGAGAAAATCCCCAGTGGTGTTTGTAACAAGAATTAAGTTTTCAGGACAATGTGTAGGGTTGAACACTATGTAGTTATGAATAGAATCCTAATATAAATCAAATCGAGCAGGACTTTCTAGTTACCTCAAGGGTTCCTAAGCACTTCTCTCCCTCCCCCATCCTCTTTCATACTTGCCAAATTGCCTGCACTGCTGTAAAAGTCAAATCTGTCTGACATATAGGAAGTGGCCTTGGCAGTCAGGGAACTACCACAGCTAAAGGTAGAAGGTGTTGTCTAGTACAGGAGGCTAAGGGCAAGGCTGAATTATGTAACTTTATACCGACTAATCCAACAAATGAGGAATTATTATTGCAGTCGACAAAGAAGTCTTTATACTAACCTTAGGGAACACCAGTTCCCTTACCTCTGTCCGCCATTGCAATCCCCATCTCCTGTGAGACATTCAGGTTCTCCCTAACACCACACGTATTGGTCCAGCTTTATTGTGCATGAATCACTGAAGTAACTGTTTTCTGCTAAACACAAGGCATACCTCAGTCAATTTGCTCCTTCTTAGGATACAAAGCTTCAACATTTCCTGGCCAGTGATTGTATTAAAATAGCAAACCTTTAATCTTACCTTGAGAACATTCTTTCCAGGCTCTGACTGTGTCTTAAAGCTTAAAATGGATACGTACATCAAAATGGAAGGCTAAGACTCTGGGCAAAACTGCAGCGACCTCTTAATCAACTTTGACTGATAAAGGAAATAATTCTTAAAGTTATGTAATGACTTAGTAACAAGAGGATTATTGTAATCAATCATCAAACAAATGTTACATGTCTTTAAATACATTGGATAAGAGGGTGTGTTAGAGTACTTGCCACAAGATGAGGGTCTGGGACTGCTTCTGAGTTGGATTCTCCAAGACCACATCAATAGCTGGGGGTAACCAGTCACTTCTGTTGTTCCAGTCCTGTGAGGAGCAGAGAGCAAAGAATCACTGAATCTCATGAAAACTACCTCTCCATGATCAGAAAAATGACTGTTTCAAGGAAAGATGCAGATGAGTCATAGAAGAGAGACATTCAAGTTTCTTCTTGGGCTTTCCTGTGCCTACAAACGCTTGTGCACATGCATCACCACCACCTCCATTACACCACCAGCACCATTGCTACCACAGATACCACACACACACACACACACACACACACACACACACACACACACACACACACAAAATTCTGGATAGGTGAAAACCCCTCTGTATCAGTGCACCACATTTTTAAAGATTTTTTTTTGAGCTGTCATTGTGTTTTATTAGAATTGCTTGTTTTCTTCCTCCGCTAAGCCACATGATTCATTCATTACTTTCTTAGAAAGCAAATTAACCTGTGTTATACGACACAGGGCAAGGCCATGCTGTGACAAAAGGGTGCCTCCTTGTTTGGAATCCTTGGAATTATTCTCTGCAGCCTGGCACGGTCAGCTGTAGCACTATTTGCTTCTCGCTGCTGTATTCTAGTAATGCTGTTCTCGCTGCAGCTTCACACTAACACTTGTGGTCATTTCAGAAAGCAGCTCCTGGATCCTGAAGGGCAATTCAAGAGCTTTATCAGAGTTGGGAATTTGGGAATTTGGAGATTAGGGTTCATACAAACCTGCCAACAAAAGAAACAGAAAAAAAGCAAAAGCAGAATCACTTTGTTAAAAAAAAAGTTTGGAAAATCAAATGAATGTTGGCTTTTGATGTAATGCCTTTTTGAAATAGTGCATATTATATATTTTACAGAAGAAAAAATAAGGCAATCCAGTAACACAGAATGCTGAAGTAATTACAAGCATGGATAATAAGTTGATCAAAAATTCTTTTATCATAAAGACAATTTCTGTAATCTGGGCACTATTTTCAGTTAGAAAAAATTATCAAAAATTATCTGGGTATATTTTGATAAATACACAAAACAAGGTAAATATTAAAGAATCTCTTCTTCTAAAACACACTGGGACCTGATGAATTTATAAGGTAATTTTCCCTCAAGCTTTTGAAGAATATATTATAGGAATTACCCTTGATTACTGAAAAGTATGGTATATTTTTTGAAATTATTCTCTGAGAAAAATGTGCTAAGAATGATACAGATAAAATATAAGATAAAATAAAAGGTATGGATGGTAATAAAAACATAAGTAAGATCTATTCTCGCTTAGGAAAAGGCAATTATATTATCAACTATTTAATGTGCCACTACACACTCAGAACATGTCAGCTCATTTATTTCTCACAACAATTTCTATACAGTTAGTATTATGCCCTCATGTAAAAAGAAAGCAAAAATGAGAGCAGCTTGTCCAGAACAAGATTGTACTAAGCAGCCCAGGAAGATTATCAGTCAGGTTTGCCTTCTGATAGGCCCATGGTTTTAGTAGACAATGCAGAATAAAGCTGCTTTGAGGTCTGATTGGAGTGGAACTTAGACAGTTACTCAGCCTAGTATGCCATACTGTCATCCATTGGTAAGAGGACTTTGACCAAAATGCAACATAAATTAGAGATACTAAAATAATTTTATCTTCATAGTTTATTCCAAAATGTAATAATTTCTATAAGAGTATCAGTATTATTGAAAAATATGTATTATCCTCTTAGTATATATGAAAAAAGGCAATTAATAAAATCCATCTCATACATAGGGTTAACAACATCTAGGAATAGTGGATTGTGTCTTTTTGATGCCTTTGTTTTGTTTTGAGGTTCAGTCTCCCTATGTACCCCCCCACCCCACCCCCACTCCCTTTGGGCTGGAACTCTAGAACCTCCTGTCCCAGGGGCACAGGTGTAGGGTCTCGCCTCAAGTTTTGAACTATGTCTTTAACATGATAAAGAATGTAGAATAAAATACTGAATTGTCTATCTTGAGAAAAAATAATCTCTTCCAATAAAAACTGGAACAAAGCCGGGCATGGTGGCGCACGCCTTTAATCCCAGCACTCGGGAGGCAGAGGTAGGAGGATTGCCGTGAGTTCAAGGCCACCCTAAGATTACATAGTGAATTCCAGGTCAGCCTGGACTAGAGCGAGACCCTACCTCGAAAAACAAAAAACAAAAAAAAAAAAAAACCGAACAAAATAAGAATGCTTTTAATCATTTACAATGTCTGTGTTTCTGATCAAATTTATGTTTTTGCAAGAAGGTGTGACAAGAAACAGAGTAAATATTAGAAAAGATTTGAAGATTGAACATTTTATTCAATATTTTCTTTTAAGGTAGTTTAAGGCTGAATCAAAATTGTGAGGAGGGGGCTGGGGAAGATGGCTCAGCAGTTAAAGATATATGAGAGCTGCAAGCATGCAAGCCTCTGATGTTCTTTCACAGAGGCAAAAAGTCCTGATGTTCTCATTCTCTCTCTCTCTCTCTCTCTCTCTCTCTCTCTCTCTCTCTCCTTTCCTCCCTTTTTCTCTCTCTATCATAAATAAGTAAACATTTTTAATTGAGAGGAATATGCAGAGATTTTCTGCATAACCTTGCTCTATACATGCACAACCTTTCCCACTTATTAATGTCTTTCACCATGATATATCTTCATATACAGAAGGTATATCACATTGACACATCACAATTATCCATTCCATAGTTGGCTATAGGGTGCATTCCTGGCATTGCACATTCCATGAATTTAGACAAGTTTAAAATAACATGTATCCCCTTATAGCATTATTCAGAGTAAAATCCAAGCAGGATGATTTTTAGATTACATGAATGTGTTCTTGGGAAAGCCACAGAATTAACTGAAAAAGATTATACATAGCTACAGTTTGTCAAAATTACCATACAGAAGATAAATAAATTACCTACTTTATGTTAACAAAACAGAGAAAAACAAAAACAATACCATTTGAAAACAAGTCAATATAGTCAATAAGTTGTGTGAGAAAAAATGATGTAACACCTTCATATCAAAAACAAAAAATTGAATAAATGGAAAGTCATACTATATTTCTGAATGTGAACACCAATAATAGGAAAAAGATAGGTCTTTGCAGATTGACTTATAAATGTAGACAATTCAAATGAAGATAATGACTATTTAAAAATTATACCACATTAATTTGTAGTAACAAATTTAAATGACTATTTTACAGAAATAAAACTATGAAATCCTGGGCTGAAGAGATGGCTCAGTGGTTAAGTCATTTGCCTACTAAGCAGAAGGACCTGAGTTTGATTCCCCAGTACCCACATAAAGGAGTTCATTTGCAGTGACTGGAGGCCCTGACATACCCATTCTCTGTATTTGACTGCCTCTTTCTCTCTCTCACTTTCTGAAATAAATAAATATTTTTTAAAGTACAAAATTCTATAAATGTTACAATATATCATTAACTATCACAAATTTGAATGGCAGAATTCTGATGGTAACCAGAAATACAGACCAATATATGAGAAAGTAAGATGAGGGATACAACCTTAATAAATATATGAATTAAATGTTTGACAAACCAAACATAACTAAATTCTGGGAAAAGCATTCACTGTTTAATAAAATCTCCTATGGTAATTAGTAGTAAACATGGAGAAAAATTAAAATAAGCTTTTATCAATAACTATATGTAATATTTCTAATAAAGCTAAATATTTTTAAAAAGCTCAAAAATCTGAACATAACAGGCAATTACCTCAATTATGAGGATTTTCAAAAATATGAAACAGGGCTGGAGAGATGGCTTAGCGGTTAAGGCACCTGCCTCCAGTGCCTAAGGCCCTGAGTTCAATTCCCCAGTACCCACATAAGCCAGACCCACAAGGTGGTGGCCCTGGCTCTCTCTCTCTGTCTCTCTCTGTCTCTCTCTTTCTCTGTAAATAAATAAAATATTAAAAAAAATATGAAACAAAGGAAGATAAATCATACACCATATAGCAATGGAAAATCTGTATTGAAACAAATATCAAAATGTGGACATGCTAGGTTTATTATATATAAATTCATATCTGTAAAACTCATTCAACACAGAAAGGAAAAATGATCAAAGAATGTAAGCACACTGAAACAAACATTTCAAGATAACATTAAACACTCATAAAGTTGGCAAAAATGACAATTCACAGAGCCCAGTACTACATAGGTCCTAGAAGAACAGGTTTATTCCAGTTGCTGTAGGTATTGCAAACTAAGTCAAGAATTATCAAAATTCCCTTAGTCTTATAACCAGGATTCAAATCCTAACAATCATCCTGAAGCCATAATTCATGAGAAAAAATCAGCAACCATACTTGGAATATTAAAAAGAAAACCCTTTCACTGGGTGTGGTGGCTCATGCCTATGATTCCAGCACTCAGGAGGGTAAAGTAGGAGGATAGCAATGAGTTCAAGGGCAGCTTGGGTTAGAGAGAGGCCCTGCATCTACAAAAATCCTTTCAAACTATCTAAATATCCAACAAAAGGAGAATGCCCATGCCATTTTGTGTACACTAATGTAATGAAATTGTATGCCTATTGTAATAAAATTATGTAGAAAATATTATTAGTGAAATAAGATAAATTAAAGGTTATGCATTGATGAGGGTAATGATCATGAAAGGGCAAGATGATTGTTTAAATTAATTTTGGGATATTATGCTATTTATTTTTAATATTTTGGTAATCTAATAAGACACTATTAAATTAGAGAATTCATAACTTGATGTGATATTTAAATCTGCATTTCAAATTAATGTCTTCTTTACTCACATTTTGCCATTTCTTTTTCAGTGCAACAATCACTTCTTTTTCACGTTCTTCATTGTCTATGAATATATCTCTGGCTTTTTTATATCTTTATTTTCACTTTTTCCTCTTTTAGCTTTCTTTTTCTTTCCAAGCATGTCTTTTTTTCCTTTTATGACTCTTAGTTCTTCTTGTACCTCTTTTCCTTGAATGATTAAAACATGGGACAAGATGCATGGTATTTGTTTTCTTTTTCTCTTGAATATAACATTGCTTTTGCTCATTTTAAAAGTGAATAAACCAAATTCATTATTTTTAAATTCTTTATAAAAGGCTCCCAAATTGAATTATGTTTTAACTATTTATGTGTGGGCAGAGCTAAATCAAAACCCTCTTGAAGTATCTAAACTAAAACTGTCCATATCATTGAGTGTATCACCACAGTCAGGACAATGAACATAAATGTGAAATGATTTACATTTGCATGTACAGAAACCTTGGGTTATTCTAATTTTCAAAGTTTCAAATAGCTATCTTTAAATCATACTAAGACATGCTCTAACCGTCAAGTATTATGTCAATACCTTAATGATCTCATTGTAGCTTAAGTTCATGACAATGTTAATGTAATTTCAATAGAAAAGGGTGTTGTTAATTTAAGAACTTGGAATGAAACTGATTGGTGATTCACAAAAGCAACGAGAATGACAAGAAGCTAGAAAACATTTATCAGTATTTCAGTGACTGAGCAAGTGACTTCTCTTTCAGTTTTCTCAGAAATGAAGACAATACTGCTATTACCCTGGAGACATATATTGTGGGATTAAATATGACAGATTGGTACAGTTGTTAGGCTTTTTAAAAGTTGGCTTTTCCTTAGTGGGGTACCTGGTAAGTGCTGTATGGGTGAGAGAAGGTGGAAACCTCAAAGATGCAGAGGCACAGTGGGCAAGCCGGCTTGAAAAGAGATCAACCCTGGTACGTCATACTGGAGGGGTAACTTAGTGAATCTTCCTTGTTCTTTAGGAAGATAGGGCTTGTCACACTTTCTCTACTCCTGAGCAAACCTTCAGGAAACCCACGAGGTCCAGGAGTCACTTCTTCTGGAGTGTAGTGGCATGGGAGAAGAAGGAAAGGGAAAGGTATCAATTCCAGAGCAGTCGAGACTCCAGTGAACAAAGTCAGAGTGCCAGATCTACATTCTGTCTCTACCCTGTCAAATGCAGGCTATTATATTCTAGATATGTAATAAAAAGAGTTCTTTAATGGTGGGTCTTTTTTCCATTGGATATCTGCTGTATCTGCTAAGGGTATGCAACTAAAGGGGCTTTGACTCTGAGATGCTTATTGAGATAGCACAATCATTAAAAGTCACTCTCTGGAGCGGTGGCTCTTCCAACCCTACCAAAGAGCCACAGGCCTATAGCTGACATCCTGGCAAGAGATGAGCCACCCCAGACCTATATCCACAGCCAATCAGTCAACCCAGGATAAACCAGTGAGACAGACACCAACGATCTTCAGCACAACCTAAAGCAGAAATACAGAGGCCCCTAAGACCTCAACAATAAAGAAGTCTTAATACTCACCCACCATGACTCAGGAAACTGAGCAGAAGAGGGGGCGGAAAGATTGTAAGAGCCATGGTGGAGGAGATTATCCAGAGACATGGCCCCCTCAGTAACAACATACAAAGGGGGAAGAACCGGATTGACTCCTGGGCTGTCCATAACCCTGTACCCCATGGACTGATCCAGTTTGCCCATGGAGGAGGATATCCAGCTGATTGGGGACAGGGAAAAGGGAAATCGGGGAATTAAGGACATCAACATATTATTTGCTCATTCAGTGTATGTAATTATGGATAATAAAGAAATATTTAAAAATAAATAAAATTCACTCTCTGTGAGTTCACTTAACAGGAGTATGACTTTGCACAAATTACTTGGCCTCGCTGTGCCTCAGTCCTGATTGGAAAAGCAGGCTGATGATACTGCCTACTTCCTTGACTTTGTGGTGAGAATTACATGAGATGGCATACAAAAGGCATTTGGAATGGTGCCTACCAGTGGTTTCTGTTTTTTTTTTTAAAAAAAATTTCGTTTATTTGCAAGGTCAGAGAGAGAGAGAGAGAGAGAGAGAGAGAGACAGAGCCAGAAGGCACTGCACAGGCTGCCAGGGGAAACCAATCAACGACAGCTGGAATAAACAGAGACGATTGACACGAAACACATTCTGCGGCCATGAGTAGGCTGACCACACCTCCTACTGGGAGGGAACAGCGAACCAACAAAGGAGCACTTGGGGTAATGGAGGAGCC